>JAYEVK010000294.1:0-223710 GCA_036346275.1 Otatea glauca
TCAATTGGTAGCCTTCCATGTTTGTTTACTTTTCTTGCTGTTGTGCCACGACAACGAGCCTATATTGCAAGATGGTGTCCCCTCATTCGCCGTCTGAAGGATGTGATGAGTCATCGAAAGAAAACCTCCTCGAGGTCAAGAGGAGCAAATAAAGGCCAGCGGGCGATATACCATCCGGCGGTTGATCGAAGGATGGAGCCCCAAGACCAAGAAAGGTGGTGAATGCATTAGGACATTGTGCTTTGGATAGTCGCCGCAGAGCGGGTCCCCATCCTTGTCCATCACGGAAGTGTTGTTGATGAGAGCCTAGCGACTTGGTGTGAAATTATGTCTTCGTTGATATCGGAAGACTTTGTGATCTTAGTGCGACGGTATGCCTGCTAGTGGCGGGAAAAGCGTGGAAGAATTTCAGAGCACACTTGTTAAGGAATATGTCAATAAGGACGGGACCCCTTCTATAAGTATGGGTTCATTCGAGGGCGTATGCCAAAATTTTGTTGAGACGAAGGCGGCGGATGGTTCGATGCGTCAAAGTGAAGCCCACAAGGCCACTGCGAATCAGAGCACCCACCCCCGGACTTGGCACGCTGAGTGCGAGGAAGAGGAACCAATGGGAGAGGAGGATGAGGAGGCACGTGTGCCATTTGCATGTATCGTTGACCGGCCGCGCGGTAGTGGCGAGCAAGGTCAAGTGCCACGTCGTCAGCACCGTCTCCTTTACAAACCCGCGGACGAGGAAGTACGCCCGGCCAGTAAGATATCGGACTTCCAATTTTGTATGTAATTAGTCCGTAATTTCGTAGTGAATTAACTTTTCGAGATCTTGTAGGTAGCGTTGAGTACACAATCTTAGAGGCACTTTTTCGGAGCGAGGAGAAAGATGTACTCTCCACGGTATGAAACAAGGAACAACCTGGTTGCGCGAGCGTTGGGGTTTTGTTCCACGGAAGTCGGGATTTCAGTGACTCGGACAAATCTGGGAGTAGGAAGAGAGAAAGCGAGGAGAAGGCGAGCAGCGGTACAAAGGATTGAGGAAAGACTAGAGAAGAATTCAACAATAAAGATAAAAAGCCTCGAGAAAGGCTCAATAATCGGCTGTGCAAGTCCCGGATGTAAGTGGGCAAATCAGCCCCACTACCAAAAGAAGCGGTGTCGTCGCCTCCACAGTGAACATGGGAAATCTCACATGCTGTGACATCAAAGGTACTTATATGTATGTCTTGAATGCTCCATACAAATAATTTGTTGGGCGCTTAATAGCTAATTGTGTACCGTTATGTAGGTGGCCTGTGATTACTCTCAAGTGAGACTTATCGATGGTGCCATTCTTATTAGCGGTGCTTAGCAGGGGTCACGTGTCTACATTTATTGAAGGCGTTGGTGCGGCACCCTTGTGTACCAAGGATTCATGAAGGTTAGTGTGGGCGGTGTTAGCGATAATTTCAAGACCGTCCGCTACCGATGCCCCCAAGCGGCGAGATTGTGACAGCAGGGGCGCCATGGCACTTTATCTAGTGGCTCAATAGCGACATCTCCTGGGCGCCCGTCCTCCATCAGGAGCTTCCCAACTGCACAGTCATATCTTGCACCTCGATAGGGCACCCACTCGTCTCTGTGCGGACTCCTTATGGCATGATGAAAAAGTCAAGGAGCAAGCGAAGCGATCACGAAGAAATTGGGCTATCAATTGCCCGGCCCCAAGTATACCAGCTAGGAGAGCCTTTTGCTAGAGAGGCGCTTGAAGAACCTTTCTATTGCTTGCGTGATTGCGAAATTGGTGCATGGAACAAGCTAAAAAGCGGTGCAAGACCACATAATGAGTATCTCGACGGTTTCAAGCACGAGCATCTATTCAGCGAGTCATCGGGGATTCTTCATGGCCGACTTCAAGGACCTTTTGATGTCTTCAACCTCGGCGACCTCGCGCCCGCTCTTGAGATCTTTGGACCTTTAAGTAAGTGTGTTGCATTCTGATCTACGATTCGTGTAATATCGATAAAGTCATATATATATATGACTCAATGCTTTCGTATATTTAGATACATGATCAGGCGAAGCCAGAACAAACAATCGGTGGTTTCTGGACCCCACACATAGTCTCAAGCAAACAATGGGCGAGAGATTTAGGATTTGTCGATAAATGCGTCGGAGGCCTTGGCAGCTCAAAAAGATAAAGTTCATACTTTTACCCACACCCGGGGTGAGTGCTAGTTTGATTTGCACTATGCTCGCAACTCGATGATACATTAATTGACCATGCGATATACGTGCAGGTTTCACTGAGTTCTCATTGTAATTCGTCCATCGGCGAATGGGTTATTACCTTGATTCCTTCTGAGTGGCGACCACGACTTACAACCTATCGCAAAATTAATCACCGGGTAATTAATCACGTTTCCTCCAAAGATAACATGGTCATGTAAGTTGTTCAGCGTGTATGTTTCTCTTGGAATAGCTGAGGCTAACCTCTTGCAATCACGTAGCGCGTTCAAAGTTTACAAAGCTTATGGAGGGCCTTCTGGCAAGGACAGGACGAAGCTGAATCACAATTTTAAGTTTCTGGTATCCGTTGTACACAATAATCCTATATAAACTATGTAGTAATGATTGGAACTAACCAAATCTATATTTGCGGTGCCACTAGCGAGAAGGGACACTACAAGAATCGGGGAAAAATTAAGTGAGCACAAAAAACTCACGAATTTATTTATTTAAATTAAATCGGTTTGTATAAAACCACGTTTTTAATTAAATTAGTGGGCCAAAATGAAACCCACGAAGTTATTTATTAAATCGTGAGCTAAAATAAAACCCACGAATTTAATCGTTTAAATCGTGGGCAGAAAATTACCACAATTTAAGCATTTAAATTCGTGAGCCAACCATCACCTGCAATTTAAACTTTTAAATCGTGGGCCACAAATTACCCACAATTTAAACTTTAAATTCGTGGGCCGGGCATATCCACGAATTTAAGCGTGGCAAAAACCCTACGCCTGCACGCCTCCCATACGCTGCCTCACCCGCCCACTGCCCGGCGCTTGCTTGTGCAGCACGCGCGAGCCCCACCCCCACGCATGCCACGTGACCCGCGACCTTGTCCCCGCGCCGTCAGGCCAACGTTCGCGCCCGCCTCGTGCGCGCCGCCCGCTCGGCCGCTCGAGCCACCGCCGGCCGCCCTCCGCCGCCGCCGGCCGCTCGGCCGCGAGAGACCGCCCCGGCCGGCGCCCGTCCGTCCGCCGGCGGTAGCCCTCGCGCGCGCCCGCCCGGTCGACCACTGCGCCGAACGCCGCCCGCTCGCCGCTGCCGCCGCCCGCCGCCGGCCGCCGCCCGCGGCAGCGCCGGCCGGGCGGCCAACGCGCCGCCGCGGCGCCGCCCGGCCGGCGCCTAGCGCTGCCCCGCTGCTTGCCCGCCTGGCCGCGCCCGGCCACGCTACCCCCACCCGGCGTCGCCGGTAGCCGCCTGTGCCCCCGCGCCAGCCGGCCCGCCGCCGGCGCCCTTCGGCGCCGTGCCGGCCGGCCGTCATTGCGTGCCCCTCGCCGGCCGGCTACGCCGCCAGCGGCCACCTGCCGTCGCCCGCCCGCCGCTGCCAGCGCCGCCGCCCACGCCGCCCGGCCGCCCTCAGTAGCCGCCCTTCGTCGCCCAGAGAGCCGCCCGCTTGCCCGGCGGCCGGCCCCACCCACGCCCTTGTGTCGCCCGCGCGCCACATGCGCGCCATCGCCCGGCCGCCCGCCCGTCTGCCGCCTCGCCGTCGGCCGGGCGCCACCCGCCCTCACTGGACCCTTCAGCGCCCCACTGCGTTGGAGAAGGTATATTTCATCTCTTTTATATTCGTTTAAAGTTATTTCATCTCATTTTATATTCGCATATGATATATATTTTTATATTTTCGCTCTTTGTTGTATATAACGTTAGAGTTTAGGGTTTTTGTCGAGCATGAGAGAGCATAGGCGTCATCCATTGTAGGCGGCGCATCTCACATTTGCTTGTGAGGTGCGCGGTTTGAAGTATCGGCGTATTTTGGACGGCGAGAATGTTGGTTGTTGCATAGGGCCTGTGGCGTCGGCGATCGAGCGTGATTTCGCCACATAACCTGTTGTTCTCGCGCGCACGGCATCGGCGTGCGTTTGGAGAACAATGGGGTTATCTTGCCGCCAAATTCGTTCGATAAATAGCGCGACGTCACGTGTGCTGCATGCAATAACCTCCATTCTTGGGTGGGTTTAGAACACATCTTTCCTAATAGGGTTGTCTTTGTCACCTAAGCCACGGTCGTGCGTTGACATTGTTTCATTTGTTTAGCTTTGATAATGGGTGACGATCGAAGGGCGATGTATGATGGATGGAGGAGTGATGGGGCACTCAAGGAATGGGGGGCGATCACGGATGCTTTCTTGAAGCAAGCATTATTTGGAGGAGCTGAATATGTGTATTGCCGTGTACCCTCTGCGAGAATAACAGCTACTGACAAGGATATAGTGCGATATCACATTTGCAAAAGCGGGTTCATGCCTAACTATTTGGTGTGGCACCGTCATGGAGAGACGCAGGCGGGCCATTGAGACGAAGAGATCTTTGGACCATGTGGAGGATCACGGCCGGATGGAAGATCTTTGGATGATCTTGGCGAGGGGTGAATTTAACTCCAGGGAGGGGTCACAGCCGGAGGAGGTTAAGGAATTCTATAGGCTACTTGACGCCTCGGACGAGAAGCTGCATGACTTGACCAATGTGACCGTCCTGCAGGCGGTTACACGGCTTATGTCGATGAAGTCGAAGTTCAACTTTTGAACAAATGCTTCAGCGCTTTGCTTGAACTAATGAATGATGTCCTTCCGCCTAACCACAAGATGCCAAAGGATTTGTACCAATCGAAAAAGTTGATGGCCGGCCTCGGGATGAATTACCAGAAGATTGATGTGTGCGAGAATAATTGCATGCTGTTCTGGAAGGATCATGACAAGGATACCCATTGTATGCATTGCGGTAAGTGCGATTCGTTGAGGTGGTAGATGAGGAAGGGGTATCGGTGACTACAAAGGTCGCGACTAAAGCGACTTCGGTACATGCCGATCACGGATAGGCTTAAAAGGCAGTACATGTCAAAAGAAAGCAATGAAACATATGCGGTGGCACAAAGAAGGTAAGCGTGAGGACCAAGACCGGATATGATGGTGCATCCGTCGATGGCGAGGCATGGCGGGCATTGGACGATTCGATCCTGCATTTGCAAGCGACCCTAGGAGTGTCGTCTTGGTTTGTCCACGGACGGTTTCACACCTTCGGCAAGCGCTAGCCCCTACTCTTGTTTGGCGGTCTTCATCATGCCATACAATCTTCCACGAGATTTGCTTGAAAGAGGGGTTCATATTCCTTGCTCTTGTCATTCGGGTCCTAAGCATCGAGGAAGGATCTCAATGTGTTCATCGGCCCTTAATTGATGAGGTGAAGAAGTTGTGGCGAGGAAAAGGCATACGACAGCGTTGGTGGCGTAGAGAATTTACCTTACGAGCGCATACATGGTCGGTCCATGATTTGTTGGCATATGGCATTTGGGCATTCGGTGTGTTCATGAGTCGCTGTGTTGTCAATTTGTATGGCTGACTCGATGCATTGAGGCTCACGCGCGGTAAAAGATCACATTCTTCGATTGCCATCGGCGATGGCTTCCGCGAGCACCCTTTTAGGAGCGGCGCCAAAGCATTTGAAAAGGGAGAAAGTTAAAAAGGGCCACAGGCGACTCACGGAGAGGAGATAACTGAATGGCATAGTCGAAGCATGCGATCTACGGAAGTGGGTTTCACGGCTATGGAAAGGAGCACAAGCTGGACTCATATTTCTTTTCTTTGGGAGCGCCTTACGAAAGCTTTGATTCGCCGCATAACATAGATTTGATGCACCAAGAGCGCAATGTGGCGTAAAGCATCATAAGCATGGTGTTTGATGTAACCGACAAAACAAAGGATAACGTGAGTGCTAGGAAAGACATGGGTGATCATTGTGCTAGGCCGTGGCTCGAGGTTAAAGTTGGTTTAAATGGGAATGAGAGCGGCCACGAGCTCCATCGTGTGTGAAGCGAAGCCGTAAGCAGATTTTGAGGTGGTTGAAAACTCTAAAGTTTCTGATCGCTATGCATCTAACATAAAGCGAGCTGTGAATGTCGTACCGTAAGCTAAGCGGGCTAAAGAGTCATGATTACCATATTATCATGGAAAGACTTGTTCGTAATGTTTAGTGGCTATTTTGATAATGAGTTGTGGAGGATGTTGGCGAACTCGATTACTTCTATAAGCGGATATGCGATAAGAAAATCTCTAAGGCGTTGATGCGAAGTTAGAGAAGGAATTCCATTGCTTGTATGCAAGTTGGAAAAAACTTTCCCACTGGTTTTATGAATGTGATGCAACATCCGCTGGTGCATCTACCTTGGAAGCGAAGGTTGGAGGTCTGCTTGATTCGGATGGATGTATAGTCGAGAAAGGGAGTTGAAAAGCTTAGAGCTACTGATGCGCAACAAGGCAAGGGTAGAGGGTGTATCGCGAGAGGCTTATGCAAGTAAAGAGATCACAAACTTCTCAACAAAGTATTTGCACTCAAGCACAACGTGAATGTCCGTAAGAATCGGTACCGTCTTTGGAAGAAGAACCGTGAAGCGAACTTAAGCTTTTTCAATGCAAGGGTCAACTTTGTTGGGTCGTACTGCTTGCGCACACCATGTTGAGTATGAGAGTGGAACATGGCCATGCTTTACATGTTCACTAACATGGTAGAAGTTGAAAAATATTTTGAGTAAGTGACTTTACGAATTATGTTTTCAACATTTTCGATGTAGTGTCCTTTTAACCCGAGAATAAATGGCAGAGTATTTGACAAAGAAAATTGGAAGTCAACTCGACAACCCACAACTAAGCAATTGGATAACCTACGTCGTGATGGGTTGAAAGGCAGCCCAAGCTTCGTGCAATGGTTTTAAATCGACATGTAATTTGACTATTTATTCATTTTCTAAAATGAATTGTTGTAATAACTTAATATTAGACTACTTGATGATGAATGTTGCTATATAGTGTATGCGTGATGCCTCCGTCACGAGGATCTCAGGCGGCTCTCACATGGTGATGTGAATGGCAAGGAGCTATAGTCATTGTGATGTGAGCGGGTTCCGTTTTGAGCAGTGAAATTAGAAGCTAGCCGTCCACTTGCGGCCACTTCAAGCAATGGAGTAGTCACAACGTCATCCGATTCAGTGGCGATATATTAGACTACTACGATTGTTGTACAAAACATAATTGAGTATACCTTTGGGGTGGCAAAGAAGCGAAGGTTGTGTTTTTGATTGCCATTGGTTCGATCCACACAGCGGCACACGTGTCGATGACTTTGGGATGGTGGAGGTGAAGCACGATTCGCGGCCAGGCCATATCAATAACATCGTGCTTGCACATCGAGTTGGCGAGTGTACTACAGAGCTATCCTCACCGTAGCTTGAAGGCTTGGTGGGTTGTATTTAAAGTTAACCACGAAGTATATCCTCACCGGGATGTTTCAGTATGTGGCAAATAACGTAGAGGATGATGTGGGTGATGTATATCAAGAAGAAGCTATAGGGGATTCTTTCCTTGTCTCCGACAGGCGGGACTCGATCAATTACCTACGATGCCACGAGGCGTAATAACGAGATGAACCCGCCCGTCACGGAAGCGCCCTCAAAAGTCGATAAGGATTGCGTCTTCAAGCAGCGTCTCAATGAAATCTGAGTCGCGAAGCGATTTCGCGCCGAGCGACTTTTGATATGTATATTTTGTAAGATTATTGTTGCCTCGTTCATTTCTACAAGTCATTGTTGTCTCCTTCATTTTTTACATGTTATAGTTGTCTCATTCTTTTTTGCAACTTATTGAAAATTATTTGTAAACCTGTATACTAACTCTTGTCAAATTTGAACAGATGAGTATGTTCGGGCATCAGTTGACAAGCTTAAAGGCAAGTTCATGGGTGCGTCCTCCGGAAGGTCGAGGAGCAAGGGTTACGATGGTCGGGACTCGGCGACGGCGGCATATATTATTTTGGCGTAGCCTTGATTAGGCAGGCGGAGTAGCGGCTCAGAGGTGCCGATGGCGAGCACGAGAACAGCGCGCGAGGCCACGGGAGGGCGAGGCGAGTAGGGGTTGCGGAGGAGGGGCGGTTGGGATGTGAGCATGGCGACATGGGCGAAGCGGACGACGAGGAGAGTCGTTGGGGGTGGTGGCGGTGCGACAGCGAGATCTGATCTGACGAGGCGAGAGCGTGGCAGATCACGAGTTGGAAGCGACCTTAGAGCCGGTTGAAGAGGGCGGGTCTTCTTGGGTACCATCGGTATATGTAGTATTGGATTATCATTTAATCTCCATATTTACATTGTAATGTCTATGAACTAATTATTTGCATTTGAGGTTTCAGTAAAACCTTCTCGGTTCGTCCGAGATGCAACCTGGCCGATAGGAGGTTGATAGAGGTACACGGGAGCAGTAATGATTATATCTTCTCTTTTAGCATTAGCTAGGTGACAACTTATTGTTTTGATGCATCTTTGTCTTGTATTTTGTTGTAGGCTTTGAAAGAGCCGGTTGGGTAGGACAGGCCACATTACAAAGGTTAACGTCGTGGCTGGGAGCCTTGGCGGTACTACTACCTGGCATGGTTGAGTCGGCGAGGATAGATTCATGACCCTGGCTGGAAGCGGGCGTTGAAGGAGAATGTGGAAGGAGGCGAAGACAACCAAACATGTCGTAGCGCGATGAAATGGGCTGGCACAGGTGAGTTTGCGTTATGTATTTACTCTATTTGAGTATTGCTTTAAATGTAAGTACAATTTGACGGTGTGTGATTATATGCGGGAGAGGTTCCGCCTTGAGCGAAGGCGATTACAACGCTTTGAAGAAGGCCAAAAGCGTCTTCAACAGGTGGCACAAAGGTTGTCGGAGATTCGTTCAAAGCAATGCACGCATTCAAGCCATCATCAATTTTACAAGAGGGTGAAGAAGGTGAACATGAGAAGAGGACTGTGAGGCGAGGAGGACACACCGATGAACAAGAGTATCTCGAGCTGGTCGATTGGATAATGAAGGACATGGAGGCTTGGAGGTGGATGTGCTGCGTCATCGGGGTCGAGGAGGATTTTCAAGAAAAATCAAATAGAAATCGAGGGAATGAAGAAGTAGATTGGGGAAGCACAAGTACAGCCTTGACGGACACATTGGCCTAGAGCAACGCATGGTAAGTATCGGTATTATAATTGTTAGTGAATTTGTCACTATGTATCGGTATTATAATTGTTTATAACTTTGCATCGTAGGAGGTCGAAGTGGGAGTACTCCCACTTTTGTGGAAGTTTACATCCGGGGCACCAAGCGAGGATTCACATAACTCGGATGTGTTGTAAACGCAGGGCTAGTGAGAGGATGGTAAGTATGAATGACACAATATGTTTTGTGCAAATTTACATCCAGAGCACCAAATGCTGCTTTGCAGGCGTCATATGCGTGAACAAATGACACAACGTCATGGGGCGGAGGTTGATTGGAGGGCGCACCGGTCGATGTGGAGCGTTGTACCACTGTTGGAGGGCCTAAAGCATGGGAGGTTAGTTAATAAAAGCGATTTTATTTGTTTCGCTCTAGTAAGGAAAAAAATATTGCATTGTCACATTTCGGTATATATCGTTTGTAGGTGGGCCATGGGGATGGAGTTGTGGACTGCGATCGTCGTCCACGAGGCTCGGTTTCTCACGGAGTGCTCTCTCGTCGAGGTCCGCAGGAAGCACAAGCGCACGAGGAGGCTCGTGAAGCGCGAGAGGAGGCTCGTCAAGCGAAGAGTCTCTAAGCTCGAAGAGTCTCGTCAAGCACGAGAGGAAGCTTCAAGCCGAGAAGACTGTAATACATGAAAATGTATCTGCGGTACAATCTCAACTTTGAACAAAACGCTCAAGTTTACATTTGTGATTAAAATCTAACAAACAATCTATATGCAGAATCGTCACAATCTCTTGGACCTAACGTGCAAGTGTTTAGCCCTCTGTTCTTAGTAAAGATACTTGAGTTCATTACTCTTTAATTCACTTAGCTCGTAAAATCACGAATTCACAACTGGACTATTATGTCATAGGGCTCCCGACCACCTCCCTTCTACATGTTTTCTCCGCACATGCAGCCACCACCACAAGGAGAAGCATCACGTGGTGCTCGGCCTCCCGGCGTCCTTCATAAACCCTCTTGGGATGCAGGCACCACCCTAGGAGATGCACCTCGAGGTTATATGATATTCTCATGCATTCTTTATTTTCAAAAACTCTATTATGTGTACTTCATATCACAAACTATGATCCACTGAGCTCCCGACCTCCTCCTCCTTTCTACATGTTCCTCCACGAGATCTGACCACCTTCTACGTGAGAGGCACCACAGTAAAGACGGATCGGTTCAATTCGTTATTTAAAATTTGAATGAATGATTTATATGTGGCATGATGTACTGTTCTATGCCTTACAGAACTCCGACCTCCAAACCCGTTCTACATGTACCCACCACCTATGCCAAGCCAAGGAATGCCTATGTACTTCAACCCGTGGGCCTGCAGACCACCTCGGATGGCACCACATGTATGGATGTCGAAAACATTCTAAGTTTGCGACACGAGCTAAGTTGTCAATTCTTGAACTTACTGTGTTTCAGGTCACGCCCCAAGACCTACTAACGGCGACATCATAGAAGACATCTTCAACAATATGTGAGGTGGTGGTCATTGCGTCATTTAGTGTACAAATTGCCGTTTGGATGTGTGATTGATTATCTAAGGATCTGCTAGAATGTCTCCTCCTCGGTTTGAGAGATTGGTATATATATTATAATCGCAAATGTTTTTTGTCTCACTGAGTGGATGTCCTATTTACTAGAGAGGTCATGCGAAATTTTGTACATTTCAATGACTTAGTTTTAAGCGGGTTTTAAAGAGTTAAAAGGTTGGTTTCGGTCTTTTAGTAGAGGTAGTAGGTTTGGTGTCTCGTTTGTTAATTTTCATTAGCTTGAACTTTGTTGTGGAGTTTGATGACTTGGTGAGCTACCTGCCTATCCCTTCCTTTCTCTTGCTCAAATTTAGGAACATATGCTTCCGTAAGAACTTTAGTTCATTCTTTGAATATGAGATTACATATGCTTCATTGAATATGAGATTACATATGCAGCGGATGGACATATACTTAGTGAGAAATCTAGTTCATTCTTTTAGTATATATCAATCCCAGTAATGTCTGTTGCAAAAGTGTGTGCTTATGAAAGTTCATTCCTTGTGCTCCTGTAGATAAGTGATGGTTTACCAAATTATTAACCCATTACGTGCTATTTGATTTTTTCTTTCTGTCAATAACTTTTTGATTTCGAACCTTATATTGTGCTGACTTCTTGGAATTGAAAAGTTATCTTAAGACAACTTGTTCAATTGTGAACTTATGTTTTAAATGCTTTATATGGCATCCTTGTAGAATGTGTTGTTTGCCCATGTACAATCTGATTGTTTATCCTTGTAGAATGCTTTATATTTGTACTTTGTATATTGAACTCTTAAAATGACTACCAAAACTCTTAATTGCTTCTTTGAACTATTTTCACTGTTTGTTATCTTTTGAATACTCAGTGATGCAATTGGGGCCTTTGGAAGTTGAATTAAATAATTTTAGTTGTAATCTTGGCCTTATGTTAATACTAGAGAGTATTACTTTGATACTTCATTGAATATGAGATTGATGTTCATATGATTATTGCAGCATATCTTGACTAGCTCGTACGTGTAGTTCTTATATATAGTATCTATTCTTGTTTAGCTTGACTGTCATATTGATATTCTCATATTGTGTCTTGGTTGAATAGTACTATTGATATTCTCATATTGACATTCATGTGAATCAGCATAATGTTACTTGTAGCACAACCTAAGTTAATCTTGAACTTGCAGGTTTCTAGGTCACGCCCTCCAGCACGTACTAACGACGACATCATAGAAGACATCTTCAACGGTAGCAGACGGTGGTGGTAGCGCCCACAACTCCAACAACCCCGAGGCATGAATTCCATTGTGAGCTCGATTGGTGTATAAGCTGTTGTACTTTATAACTTGTTGTGATGGATACGTTGTGATCGACTTATTGTGATGGACTTATTTTAATGGAATGTGGATTGTATCTATTGCGGTTGTAATGTGTGTTGTATGCGTCATTGCGTAGTTTACAAATTGCCGTTGGATGTGTGATTGGATTATCTAAGGATCTGCTAGAATGTCTCCTTCTCGGTTTGAGAGATTGATATATATATTATATTTGCAAATGTTTTTTGTCTGAGTGGATGTCCTATTTACAAGAGAGGTCATGCGAAATTTTGTACATTTCGGAGACTTAGTTTTAAGCCGGTTTTGAAGAGTTAAAAGGTTGGTTTCAGTATTTTAATCTTCGTAATAGGTTTTGTGTCTCGTTTGTTAATTCTTCGTTAAGCTTGAACTTCATTGTGGAGGTTGTCTTTTGTGTTAGTGTTTACGATCGATTTGAACAAAATAGATGATCCTTCTTATTTATTCTTCGCTGGCAATTTTTAGTTTCAATTTTCTTTTGCCTTTTCTTTTCTTCTTTAGTTGTTATATGTATTGAGTGCGATATATATATATGAAATACATACATTTGGATATATATATGGATATATATACATTTTTGTAAAAATGATGTATTAAATTCGTAGGTTTAATAAACCCACAATTTAAACAAATTAAATTCATGGGTTTACTAAACCCATTTAATTTATGATTAAATTGTGGGCTAAATAACCCACGAATTTATCGAATTAGATTAAATCGTGGGTTTATTAAACCCACGAATTAATCTTATAAATTAAATGGGTTATTTAGCCCACAATTTAATCTATTAAATTCGTGGGTTTAGTAAACCCACCAATTTTATCTGATAAATTCGTGGGTTTATTAAACCTACGAATTTAACTCGAAAACAATTAAATTCGTGGGCTTGGAAGAAACCTCCACGAATTTAACAAATCGTGGGTACCTGCGAATTTAATTAATTAATTTCGTCGAGTTAAATTAAATGAACTAAATTCGACGATTTGCTCACGAATTTAAATTAAATTCGTGGGTTTTATTACAATTTTTCCACGATTCTTGTAGTAGGAAATAACAGTTTGTGGATTTTACGCTTGCTACAACATGGAACTCCTTGTCATTAAGAAAATGCCTAATCGGTAACAAGCTGCGTTGGAAGAGGCCGATCTGGAGTGAATTCGATGTGACTTTGTGCCTTCTTGCTCAGTCAAGTCTTAAACAAAAATGGCGAGTTCCACGCTGCCTTATAACTTGAGGAGTCATATTTTTTCTGAATTACAATTTGGGTTAATTGTTGTAACACCCTAATTTTTGCTCTAACTTAAATTTTGGAGTATTTTTATTTTTGCGATTTTTTTGGAAATTTATTTAAATTTAATTGGATTTATTCAAATAGGGCTTTTCTTGAAAACAATTGAATAATGGAAAAGTTTTTGCAAAGTTTTATTGCAAAATATTTTAATTGAGTTCCAAATATCTCAAAGTAATTTCTGGAATTTTCTAGAATTTTACGCTATTTTAAAAGCTCCAAATGATTTAATTGAATTTCTAGAATTGTTTTAAATGTGAAATGATTTTAAAATCAAGGTTAAGCGATGTGCCGAGCCCATTACTGTGCGTGTTGTAACACCCTAATTTTTGCTCTAATTTAAATTTTGAGAGTATTTTTGATTTTTGTGAATTTTTGGGAATTTATTGAAATTTATTTGGAATTACTCAAAACTAGCCTTCCTTGAAAACAATTAAATAATGGAAAAGTTCTAGCAAAGTTTTATTGAAAATATTTTATTTGAGTTCCAAATATCTCAAAGTATTTTCTGGAATTTTCTAGAATTTTTACGCTATTTTAAAAGCCCCAAATGATTTAAGTGAATTTCTAGAATTATTTTTATTGAAAAGGTTTTAAAAGTGGCTATGAGCGAGAATGGGCCGAGCCCATTCTTGTGGCGTCGCCAACCCATCCGCGCGAAACCCTAGCGCCGCCAGATAAGCCGTTCGATCCGGATCGCACGCTGTCGCGTGTGCCACGTCGCCGCGACGCGTGAGCCTTCGGATCGTCGCCGACGGACGCTGCGGATTGCGCCACGTCGGTCGTCTTCGCGAGATCACCGGAGCTAATGCCGCCGGCCGTTCCGCATTCGTTCGCCCGCTGTAGCAGCGCGCGTCGAGGCCCCTTTAAGTGCACCGAGTAGCGCGTCCGTGAGCTCCTTCATTGCGTCTTTGACTCCTCGCCACGCACGCCGAGACCTCTCTAGCGCTGGCGAGCTCGCCGTAGTTGCGTCCTTGTGCCGCCGTTGTTTTTGCTTCCTCCGCCGCCGTCCGTCGCTTTCGCGGTGCTCGCCCCGTTCGAAGTTCACGAAGCAAGACGATCGAGTGGACCACTTCTTCTCGCCGGAGAAGCCCCGCAGCGCCGTCGCCGAGTCATCTTCCCGACTCCGCAACCCGCTTCTTCGCGCCGTCAACCTCGTCGAACCGCGCCGACCGTCCGATTTGCATCGTTCGGTTACGGTGAGTCCACGTAGCCTCCATCTCGTAGATGTTTAGATTGAATCGTGAACCGTTAGATCTAGAACGAACGGCTTGGATTAGATCTAATGTCCGCGATATGTTTTGTCTTAACCGTTGGATCGATAGTGGGCGCGTGGGATTGAACCACGTCGCACCATGAGCGAAATGACTACCGTACCGTGGACCGTTGGATTAGATCCGAACGGTAGAGATTGGATCTGGTTTTGCCCTAAGGATCTGCGCCGCTCGATTTGAGCAGCGGCGGAGATGGCACCGCACCCTCGCCAAATCGCGTCTTGGCGACGTGGCGTTTTGACGAGCGCAGACCGATCCGCCGTTGCTTTCGCGCGCGCGGCGCGATCGCGCCGCTGCGTGGCTACGAGTAAACCGAGGCGTCGCGATGGCGGTGTGGTCTGGCCGTTAGATCCGAGGGCACCGTTCGATGCGCGCGACGCGTGGCGCGGCGGGAATCGAGGCGCGCCGCGTCGGTCGCGGAATCCAACCGTTGGATTTAGTGGCGATCACCGGATGCGCGACGCGTGTCGCACGCATCTCGGTGCGCGCCGCGGTGCGGCGTGAGGATCGACCGTCGGTTTAGCGAACGGTGCGGATTTTGCCGCGTGGCTGCACTGCTCGCGTGAACCAAGCCCACGGTAGACGAGCCAACCCAGACTCGGTCCATAGATCAGAGCGACGTGGCGGCCTGCGGCGTGCACGTGTCGTCTTGGCGTCATCGCCGACGTCATAAATATTTTCATATATAAAATATTTTGGCCGAAATTCATTTCGGTGCTGACGTCATCATGAGGCATGCTGACGTCATAAATGTAATTTCAAGTATAAAAATAATTTGGAAAAATCGGATTTTCTTAATTTCGTATTTTGATTTTATTCAAACTTCAAATGACTATAACTTTTGCATTTTAACTCGGATTTGGGTGATTCAAATTTCTAAAAATTCATAAAATTGTGAGCTATTTATTGGTGAATTTTATTTGAATTCTTGAGGACATATAGTCTTCTGTATTGGCTATTTATTGTATGCTTTGTTTGTACGCGAGACGTAAATTTGGGAAGTTTCGAGGAAGAATTAGTCGCTCAAGACCAAGCTTCGAACACGACCAGCAACTCTTTGAAGGCAAGTGATGCTTTGATCATTTTGATCCCAGATTTTAAAATGTAATTTATGCTTTGAAACTATGCATGCTAATTATTTAAAATGAATTTAAATTAATTTGGGATAATGTAGTTAATCAACCCATTTTGTTATGCCACCTTGAATTATTAATTGTATGCCTAGATCATTGTCACCCTAAGTTCGATTATATTAGTTGGATGTTAATATTGTGCCAACACGGGAGGCTAGACAGTGAGTAGATGCTTAGCCTTGCAGCGAATCATGAATGATCTTTCGGAAAAATGCTACAATATTGATTAAAGACATATTGAATGTATTTTGAAAAGTGGTGTGATGATGCCACATGTTGAGATTGAGGTACAGCAACCTGTGTGGTTCCGTACCGATATTGAGTTATTGGGCATGTGTTGCACAATAATCAAGCTGGGTGGAAAATGATTTAGGCTGGGGCAAGTGGCAAGAGGTGTGTGCCGAGTGGGCTGTGTGGCATTGGGTTGTTGAGTGATGTGAGTCATGTGCCACATTGGGCTGTGTGCCACTGTTGAGTGTTGAAAGTCTTGCCTTGGTCAGTTAAGGACTTCACCTTGCAAGCCTTTGATCTGAGTCACCCGTACAACCACATGTCTGACATGGGACAGACCTAGTTGACTAGGGTTACGATATCTTCCTCCGATACCTCGGGGTGACAAGACACGTGGGTGTATCTGTATGGGGAGCGTACTGTGCTACGGCTTGGTGCCCATCCAACGGTGATTGGCCGGTCCTATACTTCGCTCTGTGTGAGGGAAGTGATAGTAAAGGCAACACTGGAGAGGTTCTTTGGTTAAGGTAGAAGTTCTGAAAAGCTTTGTTGCGGACAATCACCGTGTGGTGAGCGGTCAGATCTTGTGGGTAAAGTGTACAACCTCTGCAGAGTGTCAAAACTATTCGAATAGCCGTGCTCACGGTATTGAGCATTGCTCGGGATTACAGATCAAGGGTAGTTTTTCATAAACAAAACATGGAAGGGTGGTGTGTGCGGTGTTGGAAATGAACTAATAAGGTCAGTGCCGAGAATCTTGAAGAAAAACCATTTGAAATTAGTATTACTTATATCTGTTTCATCGCTTTAATCTAAACAAGATACTAGTTTAAAAATGCGCTTGATGCAAAAGGATCATTTAAGCCAATCCATTGGAATAAGCTTTGCATATAGTAATAGTCTTGCATTCATGCATTACTTGTTGAGTGCCTTGTGTACTCACCCCACCTTGCTTATCAACCCCAACATCGGTGGAGGAGACTACACCAAGATGGGAGGAGGAGTACGCCGAGGACACGAGCAACTAGGGGCAAGCCCAGTCGGTTGCTCGTGGCAAGATGGATGCTTACGACTTTTATGTTCATTGCTATTTCTTTGTTTTGAATAATGTAAGCCTGCGTGGTCGACTTATCTGTAAGGAGACCATAAGGTTGTACAACTCGCTTTATATACATGTTTGCACTATTTATTCTTATATCCTTGTGAATGTCTGTGATGTGCAACCCTGTATGATGTGTGTGCTAAGCGTGATCTGGGATCGCATGAATACACAGAGGGTCCGGATTTGCGCATTCGGTCCCGACAGAGGTGGTATTAGAGCAGGTGATGTAGGCCTTGACCTTAGTTTGGTTGTGCCTAGGAGGGTGAAAACTATTTTCTAAAGACCTAATCAACTTGAGCAAGAATGTCAAAGAAATCTCGACTTATCTCTTCTCCCTTATTCATACCTATGCTGAATTTTTATTATTCTCTATTTAATTTAAACAAGGTTTGTTTTGGCGGATGAGGATGATCCATACCTATGGAGAGCGACGGAGGATACGCGCGGAGTTATGGCGTATGATGCGATTGCTTGGAGGTTTTGACCGACCATCGCATCGAGGGACTTGGTGAGTGCAGGCGGGACTTGACATCGCTGGGGCGTCAAGATCACGGTGTATGCTCGGGAGGACGAGGCGAGTCGTCCTATCTACATCACCGCCGGAGGTCTTCTTTCGAGGCCGGGATTCGAGGAGGCGTCGCGTCGAGCGATGCGGCAAATTGCCCGCACTTACCCGCAGAGTTAGAGGCACCGTCTTCGCCACCATCCGCGTCGCGACAATCGATACAACAGGATGGAGCTCGTGGAGGAGGACGCCACGATCACCCACTGGCGAGATCGTCGCATCGCCAGAGGGCGCCTTGACGAGACAGTCCAGAGCTGCAGAGGACCCGCGACGAGGTTATAGAGGCAAGAACCCAACACCGGAGAACTTAGCTCATGCCATACGTAAGATCCAGGAGTTGGAGATGGCTCTATATGGACCCGAGCCCGAACCATCCCCGAGTTACATGATCCAGATCCGAGGAGCCGGGCAGAGGCGCCGATCGAGGAGCGAGCAGCCGGGACCAGCAGAGTCGATGGGGTCTTTTGCACCCGCCGCGATGGTCACGAGACGATTCGCCTCAATGCCGCACACCGCGGTATGCGCTCGGGAAGCCGCGGCGGGTTGGCTCGATGAGTGATCGAGTGTAGTAGAGTGTAGTGTCGAGACTCGAATATCCGAGTCGCGTCTTTGCTTTGAGTCACCCTTAGGTGTGAGTTGTCATGGATTCCTATGTTTGCTTATTGGTTGTGAGTGTCACGTATGTGTTGCATTGCCCTTAGGCACTTGTGAGCAACCATACTGCTTTATATTATATCAATAAAGTGGCTAAATAATTTAAGTTACACCTGTTTCCCCCACATAAGTTCTTTTACTCGTCTATGCTTTCTTCTTTTCTTAACCATGGAAGCTTGCAACAGATGGTGAGGACTCGTGGAAATGTTGGAGCCAGCGGAAGTGGAGCTAACCAGACGGACAACCAGAATGAAGAGCCGATTCCTCAACCACCGCAGGTCGATATGCGAACACAGGAGCCTTTTGACAGCCGGACTCAACTCATGACCACGATGGTTCAAACCATGCGGCAGATATCCAATCAAGCTGCTGCGAATGTTCAACACAGGGGCAACCATGGACCACACCCTACTCACGGTTGTCGGAGTTTATGAGAACCCGTCCACCTACCTTCTCGTGCAACGCCAATCCACCGGAGGCGGACGATTGGCTAAGGACAATTGAAAGGAAGCCGCACATTACCCAATGTGTAGGACATGAGAGGGTACTCTATGCCTCTCATCAACTCGAAGGACTGCCGCAGAATGGTGGGAAAACCTGCGCGACTCATGAGGACCCGCGAGTATCACATGGGAGGAGTTCACCTCGGCCTTCGTCGCATACCATGTACCCAGGGTATCATGGATCTTAAAAGGAGGAGTTCGAAGCCTCAAGCAAGCGGCGATCGATGGCGATTACGAACAAGTTCACCTAACCGCACGCTACGCACTGGAGGACGTGGCTACGGATAAGGCGGACAATCCCGCTTCATGAAGGGATTGAATGCGAGGTTGCAGTGGGGTGATCACCACACATTCCACGACTTTCAAGAGTTAGTTAACAAAGCCACGATCTTAGAGGACAAGCGCCGAGAGTTGGATGACAACAGAGAGCGCGAGAATGGCGCAACAAGGAGGTCGTCGGGGCAGAGGCGAAGGACGGCACCCCAACAGCTCATTCGGTACCGACCTAGAGGCAATGACGAGCACCACTGCGCAAATCGCCCGATGGGTCAAAATGTTCGACTCGGCCGAACTATAGCACATGGAGGAACCTCTCGGCCGTGGGAAGGCGTTGCTATCATTGCAATGAAATGGGGCATTTTGCCAACAAGCGCCCTAAGAAGGAGGTGTCACCGGTTCGCTTTAACACAGGGAACACACCGCAAGGACTCCGCACTAATCATGAACGCATGGGCATCAACAGGGCGACTCCATCCCAAGGAACCGCACGAGGCGAGTCAACCACATCACAGCAGATGAAGTCCAGAACGCCTCGGACGTTGTACTGGGTAAGTTCCTAGTAAACTCAGTACCAGCTACTGTTTTATTTGATTCCGGAGCTTCGCATTCTTTTATTTCCCGAGATTTTGCTGTTCAAAATGATATGGAAATAGTGAATCTTAAATGTGTGCTCATAGTCCAATCCCCTGGATCAGAACTCCGATCTAAAGTAGGATGTTCTGGGGTAGGAATAATAATTAATGGAGTTGAGTTCTAGCGAACTTAATCGTCCTTAATACCCAAACCTTGGATGTTATCACAGGAATGGATTGGTTAACCGATCACAAAGCGATATTGGATTTGCGGAAAAAAGTCATATCGGTCGAGCCCGGATGGAAAGAAAATTGAGTTTGAAGCGAAACCAGTACGAGATGGACAATTGATGGTCAACAGCATGAAGACTGTCAGCTTAGAGGAAGTCTCCATAGTCAATGAATATCCGGATGTTTTCCCAGAAGATTTACGGAATGCCGCGGATAGAGATATCGAGTTCGTGATAGAACTAGTTCGAGGACAGCTCAATAGCTAAGAGACCTTACAGGATGTCCACAGAGGAATTGGTGGAAATGAAGAAGCAAATTGAAGAAGCTACTGGAAAGGGATTTATAAGACCTAGTTCATCGCCATGGGGAGCACACTGTCTTATTCGTTAAGAAGAAGGGCGGAAGTTTCAGGATGTGTATAGACTATCGTGCACTCAATGATGTGACGATAAAGAATAAGTATCCGCTACCGGGATCGATGATTTGTTTGACCGATTGAGAGGAGCAGAGTATTCTCCAAAATTGATCTTGATCGAGGATACCATCGGTGAAGATCCGATCGAGGATATTCAAAAGCGCATTTTCGTCAAGATATGGACACTACGAGTTTCTGATGATGTCTTTTGGTCCGACAAATGCACGGCATATTTCATGAACTTAATGAATAAGGTTTTTATGGAAAACTTGGATAAGTTCGTCGTCGTATTCATAGATGACATCCTTATCTATTCCAAGGCGAGAGAAGAGCACGCAGAGCACTTGAGGCTAGTCCTTGAAAAGTTGAGGAACAACGGTTGTTTGCGAAATTTAGCAAATGTGATTTACGGAAAGATAAGGTGGAATTTCTTGGACACATAATGACAATGAAAGGAGTTGTAGATCCAAAGAAAGTGGAAACGGTTTTACATTGGGAGCAGTAGAAGGCGGTAACCCAAATCCGTAGTTTCCTTGGAATGGCGGGGTATTACGTCGATTCATTGAAGGATTCTCTACGATTGCGAGACCTCTCACGCAATTGTTGAAAAAGAAAAGAAATTTTTATGGACACCGAGTGTGAGAAGAGTTTTGAGGAATTGAAAAGGAGGTTAACATCGCACTGTATTAGTTTTACCGACGTTCACCAAGACTTTGACATTTATTGTGATGCATCGCGTCGAGGATTGGGATGCGTGTTGATGCAAAATAGGAAGGTAATTGCCTATGCATCGAGGCAATTGAGACCACATGAGGAGAACTATCCGACTCATGATTTAGAATTAGCTGTAGTAGTGCATGCACTAAAAATATGGCGTCATCATCTCATCGGAAATAGATGTGAAGTATATCACGATCATAAAAGCCTTAAGTATATTTTCACACAAGTGACCTAAATATGAGGCAAAGAAGATGGTTAGAGTTAATCAAGGATTATAATGTGGGAATTCACTACCACCGGGAAAGCCAGCGTGGTGGCGACGCCTTGAGCGAAAGAACCACGAGTGTAAATATGTTGTTGGAAACAAGTCAGCGAGAATTGTGTAGGGATTTCGAAACTAGAATTGGAAATGGTACCAAAAGGATTCCTAGTAACTTTGGAAGTAAGACCTACCTGGAAGATCGATCGGGGAAGGCGTAAAGATGATGATAAGATCAAAAGAATTAAGGGCAAAATGGATGAAGGCAAAGCAAAAGATTTTAAAACTGGATGAACAAGGTACTATGTGGTTCAAAGGCGCATTTGTGTGCCGAACAAAAAGGAGTTGAAGCGATTAATTTTGGGAGAGGCCCATGACTCAAGTACTCAATTCATCCGGAAGTGCGAAAATGTATCAAGATTTGAAGGAAAAATTTTGGTGGCCAAGCATGAAACGAGAAGTCGCGAATCGTTGCATTATGTGACATATGCCAAAGGGTCAAAGCTATGCACCAAAGGCAGTGAGGCTATTACAACCCTTAAAGATACGAATGGAAATGGGAGGAAATTGGTATGGATTTTATAACGGATTGCCCGTAGCATAAAGTGGATATGATTCCATATGGGTCATAGTAGATCGTTTAACTAAGGTGGCACATTTCATACCAAGAAGACCACTTATTAGGAGACCGGTTAGCGAGAACTTTATATGTCCGAATTGTCATTTTACATGGAGTGCAGAAAAGATAGTGTCGGACAGAGGTACCCAATTTACCTCCAGTTACGGGTAAGCTTCATGAAGCAATGGGGACTCGTTTGAACTTGATCTGACATACCATCCATGAGCGGATGGACAAAGCGAGAGAGTCAATCGATATTGGAAGATATGTTGAGGGCATGTGCCTTAGCATATTCCACTTCATGGGACAAGTGTTTGCCTTATCTTTGAGTTGATTATAATAACGATTATCAAGCAAGCTTACAAATGTCTCCATTTGAAGCTCAGTATGGTAGGTCTGTCGAACACCATTGAATTGGAATGAGACAAAGTGAACGACATGTTTCGGACGGACATTCTTGAGAAGCGGAAGCACGATCACCTCAGTCGGGGAAAGATTGAAGATTGCACAATCCGAGCAAAAGAGTTATCTTGACAACCGTCATGGAGGAACTAAGCTTTGAACCGAAGATTTTGTGTATCTTAGAGTAACACCACTCAAAGGAGTCGAAGGTTCCATGCAAAGGGAAGCTCGCACCGAGATATGTCGGACCATTCAAAATCTTGAGCCGTAGAGGTGAAGTTGCGTATCAATTGAGTTACGCAGTCTTTGGCGGGAGTGCATGACGTATTCCATGTGTCTCAATCGAAGAAGTGTCTTGATGCAGGAAGAGCAAACACCTTTGGAGGCAATTGAGTGCAAGAAGATCGACTTACAAAGAACATCCAATGAAGATTCGGACGTAATGGGCGGAGAGACAAGGAACAAGTCAGCGCGTTTCTGCAGAGTTGATGGAGCAACCATTGGAAAGTGAAGCAACGTGGGAGCGTGAAGAAGATCTGAAGAAGGAGTTCCTAACCTGTTTCTATAGATGACCACTCAATCTCGGGACGAGATTACATTAGGGGGAGGTTTGTAACACCTAATTTTTGCTCTAATTTAAATTTTGAGAGTATTTTTGATTTTTGTGAATTTTGGGAATTTATTGAAATTTATTTGGAATTACTCAAAACTAGCCTTCCTTGAAAACAATTAAATAATGGAAAAGTTCTAGCAAAGTTTTATTGAAAATATTTTATTTGAGTTCCAAATATCTCAAAGTATTTTCGAATTTTTCTAGAATTTTTACGCTATTTTAAAAGCCCCAAATGATTTAAGTGAATTTCTAGAATTATTTTTATTGAAAAGGTTTTAAAAGTGGCTATGAGCGAATGGGCCGAGCCCATTCTTGGCGCTGTCGCCGCCCATCCGCGCCGAAACCTAGCGCCCACCAAGCCGTTCGATCCGGATCGCGCTGGCGTGTGCCACGCCGCGCCGACGCGTGAGCCTTCGGATCGTCGCCCGCCTGACGCGGGATTGCGCCACGTCGGTCGTCTTGCGAGATCACGGAGCTAATGCCGCCGACCGTTCCGCTCGTTCGCCGCTTTGTAGCGCGCGCGTCGAGGCCCCTTTAAGTGCCGAGTAGCGCGTCCGGCGAGCTCCTTCGCTGCGTCTTTTGACTCCTCGCACGCACGCCGAGACCCTCTCTAGCGCTGGCGAGCTCGCCGAAGTTGCGTCCTTGTGCCGCCGTTGTTTTGCTTCCTCTCGCCGCCGTCGTCGTCGCTTTCCGCCGTGCTCGGCCCGTTCGAGTTCACCGAAGCAAGGCGCGTCGAGTGGACCACTTCTTCTCGCGGAGAAGCCCCGCAGCGCCGTCCGAGGTCATCTTCCCGGCTCCGGCAACCTTCTTCCCGCCGTCAACCTCGTCGAATCGCGCCGACCGTCGATTTGCATCGTTCGGTTACGGTGAGTCCACGTAGCCTCCATCTCTGTAGATGTTTAGATTGAATCGTAACCGTTAGATCTAGAACGAGCGGCTTGGATTAGATCTAATGTCCGCGATATGTTTTTGTCTTAACCGTTGGATCGATAGTGGACGCGTAGGATTGAACCACGTCGCACCATGAGCGATGAACAGCTCCGTACCGTGGACCGTTGGATTAGATCTGAGCGGTAGAGATTGGATCTGGTTTTGCCCTAAGGATCCGCGCCGTTCAGATTTGAGCAGCGGCGGAGATGGCACGTACCCTCGCCAAATCGCGTCTTGACGCGCGGGCGTTTGACGAGCGAGAGACCGATCCGGCGTTGCTTTGCTGGCGCGCCACGCGATCGTGCCGGCGTGGCTACGAGTAAACCGAGGCGTCGCGATGGCGGTGTGGTCTTGGCCGTTAGATCCAGGGCACCGCTCGATGCGCGACAGCGTGGCCGCGCGGGAATCGGCGTCGCCGCGTCGGTCGCGAATCAACCGTTGGATTTAGGTGGCCGGCGGATGCGCGACGTGTGCGCGCATCTCGGTCTTATTGCGGTGCGTGAGGGATCGGCCGTCGGTTTTAGCGAACGGTGCGGATTTTGCCGCGTGGCTGCACCGCTGCGTGAACCAAGCCCACGGTGAGACCGAGCCAACCCGTGACTCGGTCCATAGACAGAGCGGCGTGGCGGCCTCTGGGCGTGCCGCGTGTCGTCTTGGCGTCATCGACGTCATAAATATTTTCATATATAAAAATATTTTGGCCGAAATTCATTTCGGTGCTGACGTCATCATGAGGCATGCTGACGTCATAAATGTAATTTCAAGTATAAAAATAATTTGGAAAAATCGGATTTTCTTAATTTCTGTATTTTGATTTTATTCAAACTTCAAATGACTATAACTTTTGCATTTTAACTCGGATTTGGGTGATTCAAATTTCTAAAATTCATAAAATTGTGAGCTATTTATTGGTGAATTTTATTTGAATTCTTGAGGACATATAGTCTTCTGTATTGGCTATTTATTGTATGCTTTGTTTGTGCAGCGTGAGCGTAAATTTGCGGGAAGTTTCGAGGAAGAATTAGTCGCTCAAGACCAAGCTTGAACACGACCAGCAACTCTTTGAAGGCAAGTGATGCTTTGATCATTTTGATCCCAGATTTTAAAATGTAATTTATGCTTTGAAACTATGCATGCTAATTATTTAAAATGAATTTAAATTAATTTGGGATAATGTAGTTAATCAACCCATTTTGTTATGCCACCTTGAATTATTAATTGTATGCCTAGATCATTGTCACCCTAAGTTCGATTATATTAGTTGGATGTTAATATTGTGCCAACACGGAGGCTAGACCGTGAGTAGATGCTTAGCCTTGCAGCGAATCATGAATGATCTTTGGAAAAATGCTACAATATTGATTAAAGACATATTGAATGTATTTTGAAAAGTGGTGTGATGATGCCACATGTTGAGATTGAGGTACAAAGAACTTTGTGTGGTTCCGCATCGATATTGAGTTATTCTTGGCATGTGTTGCACAATAATCAAGCTGGGTGGAAAATGATTTAGCTAGGGCAAGTGGCAAGAGGTCATGTGCCAGTGGGCTGTGTGGCATTGGGTTGTTGAGTGATGTGAGTCTGTGTGCCACATTGGGCTGTGTGCCACTGTTGAGTGTTGAAAGTCTTGCCTTGGTCAGTTAAGGACTTCACCTTGCAAGCCTTTGATCTGAGTCACCCGTACAACCACATATCGACATGGGACAGACCTAGTTGACTAGGGTTCGATATCTTTCCTCCGATACCTCTGGGTGACAGATTATGTGGGTGTATCTGTATGGGGGAGCGTACTGTGCTACGGCTTGGTGCCTATCCAACGGTGATTGGCCGGTCCTATACTTCGGCTCTGTGTGAGGGAAGTGATAGTGAAGGTAATACCGGAGAGGTTCTTTGGTTAAGGTAGAAGTTCCTGAAAAGCTTTGTTGCGGACAATCAACTGTGTGGTGAGCGGCTGTATCTTGTGGGTAAAGTGTACAACCTCTGCAGAGTGTCAAAACTATTCGAATAGCCGTGCTCACGGTATTGAGCATTGCTCGGGGATTACAGTCAAGGGGTAGTTTTTCATAAACAAAACATGGAAGGGTGGCTGTGTGCCAGTGTTGGAAATGAACTAATAAGGCTGTGTGCCGAGAATCTTCGAAGAAAAACCATTTGAAATTAGTATTACTTATATCTGTTTCACTGCTTTAATCTAAACAAGATACTAGTTTAAAAATGCTGCTTGATGCAAAAAGGATCATTTAAGCCAATCCATTGGAATAAGCTTTGCATATAGTAATAGTGCTGCATTCTGTGCATTACTTGTTGAGTGCCTTGTGTACTCACCCCACCTTGCTTATCAACCCCAACATCAGTGGAGGAGACTACACCAGTATGGGAGGAGGAGTACGTCGAGGACACGAGCAACTAGGGGGCAAGCCCATCGGTTGCTGTGGCAAGATGGATGCTTACGACTTTTTATGTTCATTGCTATTTCTTTGTTTTGAATAATGTAAGCCTGCGTGGTGACTTATCGTAAAGAGACCATAAGGTTGTACAACTCGCTTTATATACATGTTTGCACTATTTATTCTTATATCCTTGTGAATGTCTCGTGATGTGCAACCCTGTATGATGTGTGTGCTAGCGTGATCTCGGATCGCATGTAATACACAGGGTCCGGATTTGCGATTCGGGTCCCGGACACGTGTCGCCGCCCAACCGCTGAAACCCTAAGCGCCGCCGGCTCGAGCCGTTCGATCTCGATCGGATGCTCGTGAGTGAGCCACGTCGTCGCGCGTCGTCGCGCGCCGGATCATCGCCGCGCGAACGATCGGAAAAGGGCTACGTCGTTTCTTCCTCGCGATCGCCGAGCAACGGCCGCCGCATGTCCGCTCGTTTCGCCGCGTCAGTAAGCGCGCCGAGGCCCTTAAAGTGCACCGAGTAAGCGCGTCGATAGAGCTCCTTCGCTGCGCTCTTTTGACTCCTCGCACGCTGCCGAGACGCTCTAGAGACCACGGAGAGCTCGCCCGTAGTTGTTCCTCTGCGCCGCCATCGTTTCTCCGCCGTTTGCTTCGCCATTCGGTCCATTTCGCCGTCGCCGAGGTCACGAGTGCTCGCGACGAGTCAAGCCTCGTCGAATCGCTAGATCTTCTCGCCGGGAACCACCGAAACACCGTCGACCACGTTATCTTCCTCATCTCCGCAAGCTTGCACCGCCGCACGCCATCGTCGGACTCGAGCCACGACCGTCGGATCGCAAGGAGGGTAAGGATCGTGCCACGTCGCTCTTCTCTGTTTTCATTTAGTTTGTTTCGCGCCGTTAGATGCATTATGGACGGTGCGGATTAACCTTAAGGTTTACACGTTAGTTGATCTTGATCGTTAGATCTAGAGCGAACGGCTTGGATTAGATCTAGTTTCTGCGATGTGTTTTTGTCTTAGCCGTTGGATCGTTAGTGAACGCGTGAGATTGTGCGCGTGGCGGCTGGAATAGTAAACAGCTCGAGTACCGTGGGCCGCTGGATTAGATCTAAGCGGCGGCCGTGGAGTTGATCGGTGGCGCGCGGATCCGCTGCCGTTCAAATTTGAACGTCGCGGCGAGATGACGCCGCACCCTTCATCGAATCACGTGCGGGCGCGTGTGCAGCGCGTTGACTCGAGGGTGAGACCCGATCGCATCGTTGAGTTCGGCGCACCGTTGGATGCGTGACGCATGGGGCGTGGAGTGCGGCGTCGCCGAACGCGCGGGGTGAGATCCACCGTTGGATGAGCGAGCGGTGCGGATCTTGCCGGCGTGTCGCGTCGGGATTGGTGCGCAGATCGCCGCCGACGCCACGGCTGCGTCACCGGTGCATGAGCGCAGCACGCCGATCCACGGTGGACGAGCCAACCGTGGACCCGACCCATGAGCAAAACAGCGGCGGCGCTAGAGGTCGCCACCACGCGTCGTCGGCGTCATAAATATGTTTTATATAAAAATATTTTGACCGAAATTCTTTTATGTGCTGACGTCATCATGATGCAATGCTGACGTCATAAATGCGAATTTTCAGTATAAAAATAATTGGGAAAAATCGGATTTCTTAATTTCTGTATTTTGATTTTATTCAAACTTCAAATGACTATAACTTTTGCATTTTAACTCGGATTTGGGTGATTCAAATTTCTAAAATTCATAAAATTATGATCTATTTAATGATGAGTTTTATTTGAATTTTTGAGGCCATTTATTCCTCTGTATTAGATTTTTATTGTATATTTTGTTTGTATGCAGCAGAGACGCAAATTTGCCGGAAAGTTTCGAGGAAGAATTAGCCGCTCAAGACCAAGCTTTGAACACGACCAGCAACTCTTTGAAGGCAAGTGATGCTTTGATCATTTTGATCCCAGGTTTTAAAATGTAGTTTAAGCTTTGAAACTATGCATGCTTATTTATTTAAAATGAATTTAAATGGATTTGGGATAATGTAGTTAATCAACCCATTTTGTTATGCCACCTTGAATTATTAATTGTATGCCCTAAATCTTTGTCACCCTAAGTTTGATTATATAGGTTGGATGTTAATATTGTGCCAACACGGGAGGCTAGACCGTGAGTAGATGCTTAGCCTTGCAACGAGTCATGAATGATCTTTCAGAAAAATGCTACAAAATTGACTAATGGAATATTGAATGTATTTTGAAAGTGGTGTGATGATGCCACATGATGATATGGAAGTATGGTGACTGTGTGGTTCCATACTGATGTTGAGTTATTCGCTGGCATGTGTTGCACAATAATCAACTGGGTGGGAAATGATTTAGACTGGGCAAGTGGCAAGAGGCTGTGTGCCAGGTGGGCCTGTGTGGCATTGGGTTGATGAGTGTTGTGAGTCTGTGTGCCACAATGGGCTGTGTGCCACTGTTGAGTGTTGGAAGTCTTGCCTTGGTCAGTTAAGGACTTCACCTTGCAAGCCTTTGATCTGAGTCACCCGTACAACCACATGTCTGATATGGGACAGACCTAGTTGACTAGGGTTCTGATATCTTTCCTCTGATACCTCGGGGTGACAGTACACGGGGGTGTATCTGTATAGGGGAGCGTACCTGTGCTACGGCTTGGTGCCCATCCAACGGTGATTGGCCGGTCCTATACTTCGGCTCTGTGTGAGGGAAGTGATAGTGAAGGCAATACCGGAGAGGTTCTTTGGTTAAGGTAGAAGTTCCTGAAAAGCTTTGTTGCGGACAATCACCTGTGTGGTGAGCGGCTGTATCTTGTGGGTAAAGTGTACAACCTCTGCAGAGTGTCAAACTATTGAATAGCCGTGCTCACGGTATTGAGCATTGCTCGGGATTCTGATCAAGGGTAGATTTTCATAAACAAAACATGGAAGGGTGGTGTGTGCCAAGTGTTAAAATGGCTATTAAAGGTGTGCCGAGAATCTTCGATGAAAAACCATTTGAAGAAACTAGTATTACTTATAACTGTTCCAATGCTTTAATCTAATTAAGATATTGGTTTAAAATTTCTGTTTGATGCAAAAGAACCATTTAAGCCAACCCTTTGGAATAAGCTTTGCATGTAGTAATAGCACTGCATTCTGTGCATTACTTGTTGAGTGCCTTGTGTACTCACCCCACCTTGCTTATCAACCCCAACATCAGTGGAGGAGACTACACCAGTTTGGGAGGAGGAGTTCATCGAGGACACGAACAACTAGGGGGCAAGCCCAGTCGGTTGCCTGTGGCAAGATGAAGGCTTCCACGACTTCTATTTATGTTCCGCTGCTATTCCTTTGCTTTGATTAATGTAAGCCCTGTGTGGCTGACTTATCTGTAAGGAGACCATAAGGTCGTACAACTCGGTTTATATACATGTTTGCACTATTTATTCTTATATCTTCGTGAATGTCTCTGATGTGCAACCCTGTATGACTGTGTGTGCTAGCGTGATCCTGGACTGGCACAGAATACACAGAGGGTCCGAATTTGCAGAATTGGGTCCCGACAGAGCAAAAGAACCATTTAAGCCAACCCTTTGGAATAAGCTTTGCATGTAGTAATAGCACAGAATTCTGTGCATTACTTGTTGAGTGCCTTGTGTACTCATCCCACCTTGCTTATCAAACCCAACATCAGTGGAGGAGTCTACACCAGCATGGGAGGAAGAGTACATTGAGGACCCGAGCAACTAGGGGGCAAGCCCAGTCGGTTACCTGTGGCAAGATGAAGGCTTCCTCGACATTTGTTTATGTTTCGCTGCTATTTCTTTTTCTCTGAATAATGTAAGACCCGTGTGGCTGTCTTATCTGTAAGGAGACCATAAGGTCGTACAACTCGGTTTATATACATGTTTGCACTAATTATTCTTATATCTTCGTGAATGCGTGATGTGCAACCCAAGTGATTTGTGTGTGCTAGCGTGATCTGGGATCGCAGAATACACGAGAGGGTGGGATCTGCGAGTTCGGGTCCCGGCAGAGGTGGTATCGAGCAGTCGATTGTAGGTCTTGACCCTAGTTTGGTTGTGCCTAGGATGGTAAAACTATTTTCTAAAGACCTAATCAACTTGAGCAAGAATGTCAAAGAAATCTCGACTTATCTCTTCTCCTTATTCATACCTATCTGAATTTTTATTATTCTCTGTTTAATTTAAACAAGGTTTTTTTGGCGATGAGGATGATCCATACCTATGGAGAGCGCACCGGAGGATACGCGCGGAGTTATGGCGTATGATGCGATTGCTCGGAGGTTTTGTGAGACCAGCGTATCGAGGACTTGGTGGTGCAGGGCAGACTTGGCGTCGCACGGGATGTCAAGATCACGATGTATGCTCGGGAAAGGGCGAGGCGAGCCGTCCTATCTACATCACGGTCGGGAGGTCTTCTTTTGAGGCCGGAATCCGAGAGACGGCACGACGGCGACGATGCGGCGATTGCCCGCACTTACTCATGAGTTGGAGGCACCGTCTTTCGTCACCATCCGCGTCGAGACAATCATTTTGACAGGATGGAGGTTGTGGAGGAGGACGCCACTATCACCCACTGGCGAGGTACGTCATCGCCGGGAGGATGCCTTGGACGAGCACCAGGGAGTTGCAGAGGACCCGCGCCGAGGTCACGAGGCGAGATCCGGTGCGGGAGGGCTTAGCTCATTCCATGCGTAAGATCCGGGAGTTGGAGATGGCTTTGTATGGACCCGAGCCCGAGCGATCCCCGAGTTACGATCCAGATCCGGAGGAGCTGGAGCAGAGGCACGGTGCGAGGCGAGCAGCAGCCCGGGACCGGCAGAGTCGATGGGGTCTTTTGCACCAGTGCGATGAGGTCTTGAGGATCAGTTCACCCGATGCGAGCACCCACGGTGTATGCTCGGGGGAGCCGCGGCGGGTTGGCTCGATGAGTGATCGAGTCTAGCCGAGGGTAGTGTTGAGACTCGAATAATTGAGTCGCGTCTTTTCTTGAGTCACCATTAGGTGTGAGTCGTCATAGAGTCCTATGTGCGCTTATTTGTTTTTCGTTGTGAGTGTCTTGTATGTGTTGCATTGCCCTTAGGCACTTGTGAGCAACCATCGCCTTATATTATATCAATAAAGTGTCTAAATAATTTAAGTTACACTGTTTCCCCACATAAGTTCTTTTACTCGTCCATGCTTTCTTCTTTTCTTAACCTTGGAAGCTTGCAGCAGATGGTGAGGACACGTGGAAATGTTGGAGCAGTGGAAGTGGAGCTAACCAAAGTGGACAACTGAATGAAGAGCCGATTCCTCAACCGCCGCAGGTCGATATGCAGAACCTGGGAGCCTTCTTGACTGCCCAGACTCAACTTATGAACACAATGGTTCAAACCATGCAGCAGATATCCAACCAAGCTGCTGCGAATGTTCAAGCTGGGGGCAACCATGGACCACACCCTTACTCAAGGTTGTCGGAGTTTATGAGAACTCGTCCACCTACCTTCTCAGGCAACGCCAATCCACTGGAGGCGGACGATTGGCTAAGGACAATCGAAAGGAAGCTGCACATTACCCAGTGTGTAGGACATGAGAGGGTACTCTATGCCTCTCATCAACTCGAAGGGACTGCCGCAGAATGGTGGGAAAACTTCTGCGCAGCTCATGAGGACCCACAGAGTATCACGTGGGAGGGATTCACCTCAGCTTTCCGCCATTACCATGTACCCAGGGTATCATGGATCTCAAAAAGGAGGAATTCCGGAGCCTCAAGCAAGGGGGCCAGTCAGTGGCCGATTACCTGAACAAATTCACCCAACTGGCACGCTACGCACCAGAGGACGTGGCTACGGATAAGGCCAGACAATCCCGCTTCATGAAGAGATTGAATGCAGGGTTGCAGGTGGGACTGATCACCCACACATTCCCTGACTTCCAAGAGCTAGTTAACAAAGCTCTTATCTTAGAGGACAAGCGCCGAGAGTTGGATGACAACAGGAAGCGCAGAATGGCGCAACAAGGAGGTCGTCGGGGCAGAGAGCGCAGGGCGGCACCCCAACAGTTCATCGGTACCAGCCCGAGAGGCAATGATAGGGCACCACCGCCGCAAATCGCCCGATGGGTCGAATGTTCGAGACTCGGCCGAGCTGTGGCACAAGCGGAGGAACCTCTCGGCGGTGGGAAGGCGTTGCTATCATTGCAATGAAATGGGGCATTTTGCCAACAATTGCCCTAAGAAGGAGGTGTCACCCGGTCCGCTTTAACTGGGAACACACCGGCAAGGACTCCGCGCCAATCGTGAACGTGGGGCATCAACAGCAAACAACTCCATCCCAAGGAACCGCACGAGGCCGAGTCAACCACATTATGACGGATGAAGTGCGAACGCCACGGATGTTGTATCTTGGGTAAGTTCCTAGTAAACTCGATGCATCAGCCATCGTTTTATTCGATTCGGGAGCTTCACATTCATTTATTTCCGAGATTTTGCTGTTCAAAATGATATGGATATAGTGAATCTTAAATGTGTGCTTATAGTCAATCCTCGGATCGAACTCCGATCTAAAGTAGGATGTTCGGGGTAAGACTAATAATTAATGGAGTTGAGTTCCTAGCAAACTTAATCGTCCTTAATACACAAACCTTGGATGTTATCACAGGAATGGATTAGTTAACCAATCACAAGGCGATCCGGACTGTGGAAAAAGAGTCATATCGGTCGAGAGCCCGGATGGAAAGATGATTGAATTTGAAGCAAAATCGGTGCGAGATGGACAATTGATGGTCAACGACATGAAGGCATCGACTTAGAAGAAGTTTCCATAGTCAATGAATATCAGGATGTTTTCCAAGATTTACCGAATGCCGCCAGATAGAGATATTGAGTTCGTGATAGAGTGGTTCGAGGACAGCTCCAATAGCTAAGAGACCTTACAGGATGTCCACAGAGGAATTGGTGGAAATGAAGAAGCAAATTGAAGAACTACTGGAAAAAGGATTTATAAGACCTAGTTCATCGCCATGGGGAGCACCTGTCTTATTCGTCAAGAAGAAGGACGGGAGTTTTAGGATGTGTATAGACTATCGTGCACTCAATGATGTGACGATAAAGAATAAGTATCCGCTACCCAGGATCGATGATTTGTTTGACCAGTTGAGAGGAGCAGGAGTATTCTCCAAAATTGATCTCCGATCAGGATACCATCAACTGAAGATCCGATCAGAGGATATCCCGAAGACCGCATTTTCGTCAAGATATGGACACCACGAGTTTACAGTGATGTCTTTTGGTTTGACAAATGCACCAGCATATTTCATGAACTTAATGAATAAGGTTTTTATGGAATATTTGGATAAGTTCGTCGTCGTATTCATAGATGATATCCTTATCTATTCCAAGACGAGAGAAGAGCACGCCGAGCATTTGAGGCTAGTCCTTGAAAAGTTGAGAGAGCAACAGTTGTTTGCAAAATTTAGCAAATGTGACTTCTGGAAAAATAAGGTGGAATTTCTTGGACACATAATGACAGCAGAAGGAGTTGCGGTAGATCCAAAGAAAGTGGAGACGGTTCTACATTGGGAACAACCCAAGTCGGTAACCCAAATCCGTAGTTTCCTTGGAATGGCGGGGTATTACCGTCGATTCATCGAAGGATTCTCTACGATTGCGAGACCTCTTATGCAATTGTTGAAAAAGGAAAAGAAATTCTTATGGACGCCTGAGTGTGAGAAGAGTTTTCAGGAGTTGAAGAGGAGTTTAACATCGGCACCTGTATTAGTTTTACCCGACGTTCATCAAGGCTTCGACATCTATTGTGATGCATCGCGTCAGGGATTGGGATGCGTGTTGATGCAAAATAGGAAGGTAATTGCCTATGCATCGAGGCAATTGAGACCACATGAGGAGAACTATCCGACCCATGATTTGGAATTAGCTGCCGTAGTGCATGCACTAAAGATATGGCGTCATCATCTCATCGGAAATAGATGTGAAGTGTATACAGATCATAAAAGTCTTAAGTATATCTTCACGCAAGCTGACCTAAATATGAGGCAAAGAAGATGGCTAGAGTTAATTAAGGATTATAATGTGGGAATTCACTACCATCCTGGTAAAGCCAACGTAGTGGCAGACGCCTTGAGCAGAAAGAACCATAGTGTGAATATGCTGTTGGAAACAGGTCAGGCGGAATTGTGTAAGGATTTCCAGAAATTAGAACTGGAAATGGTACCAGAAGGATTCCTAGCAACTTTGGAAGTAAGACCTACCCTGAAAGATCAGATCAGGGAAGGGCAGAAAGATGATGATAAGATAAATAGAATTAAGGGCAAAATGGATGAAGGCAAAGCAAAAGATTTCAAACTGGATGAACAAGGTACTATGTGGTTTAAAGAGCGCATTTGTGTACCGAACAAAAAGGAGTTGAAGCAGTTAATTCTGGAGGAGGCTCATGACTCCAAGTACTCAATTCATCCAGGAAGTGCGAAAATGTATCAAGATTTAAAGGAAAGATTTTGGTGGCCAAGCATGAAACGAGAAGTCGCCGAATATGTGGCATTATGTGACATATGCCAAAGAGTCAAAGCTATGCACCAAAGACCAGCAGGGCTATTACAACCCTTAAAGATACCTGAATGGAAATGGGAAGAAATTGGTATGGATTTCATAATCGGATTGCCCAGAACGCAAAGTGGATATGATTCCATATGGGTCATAGTGGATCGCTTAACCAAAGTGGCACATTTCATACCCGTGAAGACCACTTATTAGGAGACCGGTTAGCGAACTTTATATGGCACGGATCGTGCGCTTGCACGGAGTATCAAGAAGATAGTATCGATGAGGTACCCAATTTACCTCCGCATTTTGGGGTAAGCTACATGAGGCAATGGGGACTCGCTTGAACTTCAAGATCTGACCTACCATCCATGAGATGGATGGTCAAACCGAGAGGGTTAACCGGTATTGGAAGATATGTTGAGAGCTCGCGCTTTAGCATATTCAACCTCATGGGACAAGTGTTTGCCTTATGCTGAGTTTAGTTACAACAACGATTATCAAAGCGAGTTTACGATGTCTCCATTTGAAGCTTTGTATGGTCGGTCTTGTCGAACACCATTGAATTGGAATGAGACAAAGTAACGACATGTTTTGGACCGGACATTCTTGAAGCGGAAGAACAAATCACCCTGATCAGGGAAAGATTGAAGATTGCACAATCAAGGCAGAAGAGTTTTGCTGACAACCGTCGCAGGGAACTGAGCTTTGAACCCGAAGATTTTGTGTACCTTAGAGTCACACCTCTCAAAGGAGTTAGAAGGTTCCATGCAAAAGGAAAGCTCGCACCCAGATATATCGGACCATTCAAGATCTTGAGCCGCAGAGGTGAAGTTGCTTATCAGTTGGAGTTACCACCATCTTTGGCAGGAGTGCATGATGTATTCCATGTATCACAACTGAAGAAGTGTCTTCGAGTACCAGAAGAGCAAACACCTTTGGAGGCAATTGAGCTGCAAGAAGATCTGACCTACAAAGAACATCCGATGAAGATTCTGGACGTAATGGACCGAGAGACAAGGAACAAGTCAACACGTTTCTGCAGAATTCAATGGAGCAACCATTCGGAAAGTGAAGCAACATGGGAACGAGAAGAAGATCTCAAGAAAGAGTTCCTAACCTATTTTCTCAGATGACTGAATCTCGGGACGAGATTACATTAAGGGGAGGTTTGTAACACCCTAATTTTTGCTCTAACTTAAATTTTGGAGTATTTTTATTTTTGTGATTTTTTTGGGAATTTATTTAAATTTAATTGGATTTATTCAAATAGGGCTTTTCTTGAAAACAATTGAATAATGGAAAAGTTTTTGCAAAGTTTTATTGCAAATATTTTAATTGAGTTCCAAATATCTCAAAGTAATTTCTGGAATTTTTCTAGAATTTTTCTGCTATTTTAAAAGCTCCAAATGATTTAATTGAATTTCTAGAATTGTTTTAAATGTGAAATGATTTTAAAATCAGTTGAACAGTAATGGGCCGAGCCCATTACTGTGCGTGTCGTCGGCCCAACCGCGCCGAAACCCTAGCGTCGCCCGGTCCGAGCCGTTCGATCCTGATCGGATGCCTGTGAGTGAGCCACGTCGTCCGCGTGCGTGCGCCTTCGGATCATCGCCGCACGAACGACTGGGAGAGGGCCACGTCGTTTCTTCCTTGCGAGATCGCCGGAGCAACGGCCGCCTGCATGTCCGCTCGTTTCGCCGCTTGTAGCGCACACGTCGAGGCCCCTTAAAGTGCACCGAGTAGCGCGTCTGACAGAGCTCCTTTCGCTGCGTCTTTTGACTCCTCGCACGCGCGTCGAGGCGCTCTAGAGACCACGGAGAGCTCGCCGTAGTTGTTCCTCTGCGCGCCATCGTTCTCCGCCGCTTGCTTCGCCGTCGGTCCATTTCGCCGTCGCCGAGGTCACGATGCTCTGCACGAGTCAAGCCTCGTCGAATGCGCTAGATCTTCTCGCCGGGGAACCACCGAAACACCGTCGACTACGTTATCTTCCTCATCTCCGGCAAGCTTGCACCGCCGCGACGCCATCGTCGGACTCGAGCCACGACCGTCGGATCCGCAAGGAGGGGTAAGGATCGTGCCACGCCGCCTTCTTCTCGTTTTCATTTAGTTTGTTTCTGTGCCGTTAGATCTGTTATGGACGGTCTGGATTAACCCTAAGGTTTACACGTTAGTTGATCTTGATCGTTAGATCTAGAGCGAACGGCTTGGATTAGATCTAGTTTCTGCGATGTGTTTTTGTCTTAGCCGTTGGATCGTTAGTGAACGCGTGAGATTGTGCCGCGTAGCGGGCTGAATAGTAAACAGCTCGGGTACCGTGGGCCGTTGGATTAGATCTAAACGGCGGCTGTGAGTTGATCGGTGGCGCGCGGATCCGTGCCGTTCAAATTTGAACGTGCGGCGGAGATGACGCCGTACCCCCATCGAATCACGTGCGGACGCGTGTGCGCGTTGACTGAGGGTGAGACCAGATCAGACCGTTGAGTTCGGGCGCACCGTTGGATGCGTGACGCGTGGGGGCGTGGAGTGCGAAGCGTCGCCGAACCGCGCGGGGGTGAGATCCGACCGTTGGATGAGCGAGCGGTCTGGATCTTGCCGCGTGTCGCGTCGGGATTGGCTGCGCATCGTCGCTGACGCCACGGCCTGCGTCACCCGGTGCATGAGAGCTGTGTTGCCGATCCACGGTGGACCAGAGCCGAACCGTGGACCCAGCCCATGAACCGAAGCAACGTGGCGGCACTAGAGGCTGCCACGTGTCGTGCTGACGTCATCGCTGACGTCATAAATATGTTTTATATAAAAATATTTTGACCGAAATTCTTTTATGTGCTGACGTCATCATGATGCAATGCTGACGTCATAAATGCGAATTTTCAGTATAAAAATAATTGGGAAAAATCGGATTTCTTAATTTCTGTATTTTCAGATTTTATTCAAACTTCAAATGACTATAACTTTTGCATTTTAACTCGGATTTGGGTGATTCAAATTTCTAAAAATTCATAAAATTATGATCTATTTAATGATGAATTTTATTTGAATTTTTGAGGCTATTTAGTCCTCTGTATTAGATTTTTATTGTATATTTTGTTTGTACGCGTAGACGCAAATTTGGCGGAAAGTTTCGAGGAAGAATTCGTCGCTCAAGACCAAGCTTCGAAACACGACCAGCAACTCTTTGAAGGCAAGTGATGCTTTGATCATTTTGATCCCAGGTTTTTAAAATGTAGTTTAAGCTTTGAAACTATGCATGCTTATTTATTTAAAATGAATTTAAATGGATTTGGGATAATGTAGTTAATCAACCCATTTTGTTATGCCACCTTGAATTATTAATTGTATGCCCTAAATCTTTGTCACCCTAAGTTTGATTATATAGGTTGGATGTTAATATTGTGCCAACATGGGAGGCTAGACCGTGAGTAGATGCTTAGCCTTGCAACGAGTCATGAATGATCTTTCAGAAAAATGCTACAAAATTGACTAATGGAATATTGAATGTATTTTGAAAGTGGTGTGATGATGCCACATGATGATATGGAAGTATGGTGACCTGTGTGGTTCCATATTGATGTTGAGTTATTGCTGGCATGTGTTGCACAATAATCAACTGGGTGGGAAATGATTTAGACTGGGGCAAGTGGCAAGAGGCTGTGTGCCAGGTGGGCCTGTGTGGCATTGGGTTGATGAGTGTTGTGAGTCTATGTGCCACAATGGGCTGTGTGCCACTGTTGAGTGTTGGAAGTCTTGCCTTGGTCAGTTAAGGACTTCACCTTGCAAGCCTTTGATCTGAGTCACCCGTACAACCACATGTCTGATATGGGACAGACCTAGTTGACTAGGGTTCTGATATCTTTCCTCTGATACCTCGGGGACAAGATACATGGGTGTATCTGTATGGGGAGCGTACCTGTGCTACGGCTTGGTGCCCATCCAACGGTGATTGGCCGGTCCTATACTTCGGCTCTGTGTGAGGGAAGTGATAGTGAAGGCAATACCGGAGAGGTTCTTTGGTTAAGGTAGAGGTTCCTGAAAAGCTTTGTTGCGGACAATCACCTGTGTGGTGAGCGGCTGTATCTTGTGGGTAAAGTGTACAACCTCTGCAGAGTGTCAAAACTATTCGAATAGCCGCGCTCGCGGTATTGAGCATTGCTCGGGGATTACAGTCAAGGGGTAGATTTTCATAAACAAAATGTGGGAAGGGTGGCTGTGTGCCAAGTGTTAAAAATGAACTGTTAAGGCTGTGTGCCGAGAATCTTCGAGGAAAAACCATTTGAAGAAATTAGTATTACTTATAACTGTTCCAATGCTTTAATCTAATTAAGATATTGGTTTAAAATTGCTGTTTGATGCAAAAGAACCATTTAAGCCAACCCTTTGGAATAAGCTTTGCATGTAGTAATAGCACTGCATTCTGTGCATTACTTGTTGAGTGCCTTGTGTACTCATCCCACCTTGCTTATCAAACCCAACATCAGTGGAGGAGTCTACACCAAAGCATGGGAGAAAGAGTACATTGAGGACCCGAGCAACTAGGGGCAAGCCCGATCGGTTACTGTGGCAAGATGAAGGCTTCCTCGACATTTGTTTATGTTCATTGCTATTTCTTTTCTCTGAATAATGTAAGCCCGTGTGGTCTGTCTTATCGTAAGGAGACCATAAGGTCGCATAACTCGGTTTATATACATGTTTGCACTAATTATTCTTATATCTTCGTGAATGTCTGTGACGTGCAACCCTGTATGACTGTGTGTGCTAGCGTGATCCTGGACTGGCACAGAATACACAGAGGGTCCGGATCTGCAGGTTCGGGTCCCGACAATTGTCAAACTTGTGTTGTGGATTTGTAAATTGTAGTTGTGTATTCTATTAATTGGTTAATGCTATTGGGTTAGATTTGGTTAATATATCTGAGTTCATTTCTGAAAGAGATGTGCCATGCAATATTAATCTATATGTAATATGCTTCGCGCTGTGATGTAATCTTAGTTGATTGATGAATTTGATGTAATAATCTGAAATGGTTGTAATGTTTTTGTAACATGAGTTTAGTTATTCTGTAATCTGCTTTTTTCCAGAGGGCGTGGCTAGCATTTCCTGAGGCTAGCCAATAAATAGAAAAATAGTTGTCTGTTGGAAGTCTTATCACAGACGGTTTTTAATTAAAACCGGTATGTGATATAAAGATGTAACAGATGGTTTAAAACTAAAACCGTCTGTGATATAGTGATGTAACAGACGGTTTCAAACAAAAACCGTCTGTGATATAATCACATCACAGACGGTTTTTAAATAAAACCGTCCGTGATATTATAATATCACAGACATTTTTAGTTTAAAACCGTCTGTGATAATTTCTATCAATATGCCGTAACATCACTGACACATGGTTACAGACGGTTCTGGAAACCGTCTGTGATGAAGGTTCCGAACCGTCTGTGATAAGCTTTTCTGTAGTAGTGAGGGGCAGTAGTGCAGATTTTTCCAAATAATTTTTGTTTTATCATTGTATTTAAATGATGTTTACTGCATACTGTGTTGAGCATTGCTACATGATGGTTTTCTTGTCTGTGATGGTTGTAGGACTTTGGAGTTAGATCATGGTGACGCGGATGAGACTAGGACTAGGCTAGGTGAATTGAGGTTTAGACGGTCAGGGTGATGCCGAAGATGACTAAGACGGGGGAGTTGATGCAAGCCGGAAAGACAAGGAGCTAAAGCGTGAACTACTGGTGATGAACATGGCAGGCAACGACAAGGTGGACCGGGACTGTGCTCAGGGAAGAGCCAAGGTCCAGAACTATCAAGAAAGTCAGGGCTGTCATGGTGAAGCGGACAAGGACATGTGGCATACCAAATGATTTGGACCCGTTTGCAAGCGACGACGGTTCGGGGATCCGGACGCGTGGGAAGCTTGGCGGCAAGTATTTGGGGCGACATGGAAGGTGACAGAGCATGGGCGATGCTTCGGGATGAAGGAAATGCAAAAGGACGGGTAGTGGGGCAAATTGTGTAATATCCCGAAAAAAATACAAAATTGAATAAAATATAAAATTAAAGTTGAGTTATGATGTTAATCTGAACTTCTATTTTTCTAGGCTTTTCTTGGATTTAAGATTTTTCATGGATGCTTTTAATGCCAAAACCAGTATTCTAAAACTTTAAAATTCAAAATCATATAAGAAATAAAATATAAAATTAAAGTTGGAGTTATGATTTTGTTCTAAATTTTCTGGATTTCCTGAATTTTGGCCTCTTTGGAAATTGATTTTAATAATACATTTTTAAAGAATAATCAAATGGAAATAAAACATATAACAAAAAAAATTAAAAAAATATATTTAAATATAGGAAATATCTAGAACACCATTGCTACATACAAAAAGCTATGTGAACACATTTACTCATGAATGAAAGGTGAATTAATAGAATTTTGAGTAAAAACAGTAGCTTGTGAGATTAAAATAAAATTTCACAAACCTAAGCAAGCCCAAGCTCCCAAATCCATCCCTTACCATCCCTAGCTCCTCCACTCTTCCTCCTAAGCTTCAATTTAGGCAAATTTTGCTCCCAACCGAAATTTCCAAGATGCAGCCATACTCCCCATTTCTAGCCGAATTTTCCAATTGATTTGGCATGAAGCTTCTTCATCCAACCACAAGCAAAACCTCCAACCGAATTTGGTGTTCCCTCTACCGAGCCGAGCCAGCATGGTGCCTCCATGCCGCCGGCCAAAGCCAACAGAGGAAGCCATGGCGCCATGCTCCCTGGCTTTGGTCTGTTCGGTCTCCTAGATTCCTTTCTATCTCATGTGGCCTCTCCATTCATCCAAGGTAAAGCAATAGTAGTAGCACTCTTAATTAGTTCATTGATTCATTGTTAGGTGGGGCCAAATAGAATGAGGCTTAGTTGCTTGTCTTGTTCTGTGTGGTATATGGATGTAGGTACAGGTTCAGTGGTATGGGTAGAAATTTAAAAGAAAAAGGTAGCTCTTGTTTGGCTGATCCAAAGCAAAGAAGTCAAGGTCCTGATCATTATCACCAAAAATCGAAAGACTAAATCGAGTAAGATTCAAATAATTTCATCCTCAAAATCAAACATCAACACTAAAGGAAATTTGGTTCAACTCAAATGATCCATGTCATTGATATACATGTATCCTCATACTAGATTAGCTTAATTAATCTCTGCACTCAAATATCAAGACCTACTCAAATATCAAGACCTTCAGCTGGCTTTAAATAGTACAACTTCTTATGACCATATACATGTATGTCCCACGGGAGCCCTCATACAATAGTTTGTAAATTAGAATGAGGCTTTAATGACATACATGTCAAGTAAGGTCATCTATTAATGTAATTAATCGACCGTTTAATAAAAAGGCAGAGAAAGAAGGTCCTTCATTAGTTATCAATTGAATCTTCAATTTAGAAATCAGAAGTTTAGCCTTGAAGGACTATGTGGAGGTTTACCTATGTTTGTGATGAGTTATTGACATTATTTAAGCTAGTAGTGCTTGGGTTTGAGGGAGATTAGAAGTATTCGAGTAGGGATGTTGCCTAGTCGAGCAGTGGGTTCATTCAAACACTTGGTCGAGTAATGCCCCGCCGGCTTGTGGTTGAATGATTCGAGTACAAGTATCGAGTAGGGATGTTGCTGGGTCGAGCAGGAGCGCTTGGCCGAGTAATGCCCTACAAGCTTGTGGTCGAATGATTCGAGTAGAAGTATCGAGTAGGAATGCTACTGGGTCGAGTAGGAGCGCTTGGTTGAGTAATGCCCCGCTGACATATGGTCGAATGATTTGAGTAGATTGCGTATCGAGTTCGGATGTTGTCAGGTCGAACGCCCTGCCATCAGTCCATCTGGAGTCTTTAGGTTAGCCACAAGTTACTTGATACTCGATGTCGACTCATCGACTCGACTCTGAGTGAAGTGTTATTGAATATCTTTCTGAACATTGCTATGAAATGAGTTTCCTTGTTTTTGATGGTAGTAGGACGTCAGTGCTCGATCGTGGTGAGGCAGAGTATGACCGGGACTAGGCGAGGTGAGCCAGAGATCGAGATGGTTGAGGATCGCTTGAAGATGATCGGAGACAGAGTCGCTGCGAACCTAGAAGAGAAGGAATGGATGAAATGCTAGCAAGGAGCTGCTCGAATCAAGGAGGGCTGTCGGATCGTGGTCGGGTTAGCCCATGTATGGCTGTGTGTGTGAGAGTCATCCTAACCCCTTGATGGTGGTCCTTAGGGTAGAAGGAACTCATCCAAGGGTGGAGGGTGACTCAAGTGTAGTATAAATAGAGGGGGAGGGGTAGCCTTTCTCCTCCCGAAGGTTTTAGAGGTTTTTGGCTCCTTTGAGCTTTTGCCCACCTTGTTGTGAGGCTTTGGAAACCTCCCTTCCAGAAATGCAAATCAATTTCTCTCACGCTTGAATTTACTTTCCACATTTAAATTCAGCATTTAAATTCCGCACTTACATTCTTGCAATTTACATTCAAGCAATTTGGATTTTCCTCCTTCTACATGCTTTTGGATTTGCCTCCTCTCCTTCGACATGATACTGATTCTTGTGTTAAGGATGATGATTGATGTATGAATCTCCTTTATATTTTACCTCAATCATCTAGGCAATCCATATGCTTTCTTGCAAGAAACCGATCTTGTGTTCTTGAGTGAATCATTCTCTTAGATCGGGTTTGTGCGGTTTTTGACTTGTGCTCTTGTTTCCTATGATGTGTGGGAGATTATCCAAGATCATCTTGATCATCAAAACCCCACAAGCAAGTCCAAGATCATGTTTTGAGTTTTGGTCAAACTTGGTGTGTTCTTCCTTCAAGGTGAAAAAGGTTGGAACTTTGACGTCAATCCTTGTGAACCTATCGACTATTGGTCTTTTGCTTGATGATCGAGTAGGAGTACTCGATGGTCGAGAAGGTATACCCGATGATTGAGTAGGAGTACTCAACATCGATAGGGGTACTCCAACCATGTCCGAGTGCATGTGAACCTATAGGGTCGCACGCTTAAGGAGCTATAACCAATTCGGATAGGGATCCGAGTGGTAATGGTCATAGAGTTCCTAATGGGCTTCAAGGGTTGAAACCCGTTATGGGACGTCTATATAAAGGGAGGAGGTGGTGGCTTTGCAACGGGTGAGAGATATATACGAAAAGTCAAAATAGGAATTTGGAATTCTCGGAACCCTAGCCGCCACCCCTTCTCACCCTAAAACCGCACAACCGTGCTACCACTCCGACACATGGTGTTCCTGCCCCGTACGTGTGGATGGATACCTTGGAGGCGTTGCTGCGAAGCTTCGACGCTAGGACGATCCGCAACCTGTGACAGTTATAAGTAGCTGTTGGGGAGGCGCGACGCTAGTACGACTACATCTGCACGACCACGCTACATCGACTCTACTTCTGCTACAGGTCCGCGTGTCTATTGGTAATTCTGTGATCTATAACTTGCAGATGTTCCTTGGTTACATGGTAGAAAATTTTGATTTTTCGCTAGAGTAGCCTACCCATTCCCCATCAGTGGTATCAGAGCCTTCTGTGAAGTTTTAGATTCAGAATAGATGCATATGATGATATGCGGTAGTAATAGATGTGATCTATTGCTGTTCTATTGGTCGTTTTATTTGATAGATTGATTTTTGGCACTGGTTAATAAGATTAATTCATGTTCAATGGTCATAGATGGGTTCAAGGTCATTACTCTGTGATAATGCTATTGTGGTCACGCCACTACTTACCCCTATCGGTCGATTTTTCGCCAACGGGGTAGACTGTGAAACGTAAACCCACATGGAGCATGCGAGATCAATAGGATTGATCAACACGGATCTGTGGTCGAAAATAGGGTCAATATGATTAACCCGAAGATGTTTTCCCTGTTCGGATTCATGGATTTGATCTGTGTACAGAATGCGAATCTATGCATAACTTTTTTTTTGCAGGATTGATATCAAGGCTGTCTATATTTGTATAAATGGCTTGGGTGTCGACTTGTGATGTTTCTTCAATCCTTGTAATTTATTACTAGTGCTATTAGGAGTAATAGCTTAGTGGTGGTACTTGGAGGAATCGATCACTTGGAGGCATGACGAACACGAAACGTGGCGATGGAGATCACCATGTGAAGGGCCATACTATGTTACAGTTAATGTGATTATCTGTGATTGCTTTCATGTTCCTGTTTATTTATTTCTATACATGTTATTTGGTTGTTCCGAATGCTTTTAACATAGTAGAAGTAAAGATCCCTCACATAATATTAAGTAAAATTGATGCCCTCCCAATTGGCTGCACCATCCAATATCATGTAAAATTAATGGTAGGCCTGCTAAAGTAGGGTTCCATTAACTTTCCTTGATTAGATGGGTTTGTGTCGGACATACACGCATAACCATTGGTTATACTTGACAAGGTCATCATAACGGTTATGGATCTTGGGGCATAGGGTTGGGGCCGGGGCATAGAGATGCCACCCAACAACAAGAGTCATATAATGATATGATTAGCAAAGGGTTGCTTACCAAATTCATTAGCCTTCTAGCAGTGATGCTAAAGCTCACTAGTACATAATTAATTGTGGGTCTTGAATCATTAAGTATCATAAGAGGGATATGGAATTTAGTGGGAGTATCTTTATTAAATAGTTTAATATAAGTTACTCTTCATGAATGTTTGTCTCAATTTTCACATATATTTTATTTTTTAGATCATGGCACCACCTGCTGCACCCACTTCCAGTTGTGCTTTGTCTCCAATAATTGAAAAGGAAAAACTTAATGGAACGAACTTTGCGGATTGGTCCCGCAACCTAAGAATTGTTCTTAGTCAAGATAAAAAGGAACACGTTCTAGAGCAACCAATTCCAGATGTGCCTGACGAGAATGCTTCCAATGTTGTTAAAGCTGCTTACAAAAGGGCGATTGATGAGTCCCTCGATGTTAGTTGTCTCATGCTTGCTGCTATGAACTCAGATCTTCAGAAACAGTTTGAGAACATAGAGGCCTACGATATGATCATGGCACTTAAGGGTATGTTTGAGACCCATGCCAGGACTGAGAGATATGAGATATCAAAGTCCTTGTTTGGATGTAAGCAACCCGAGGGTAGTCCGATGAGCCCTCATGTAATCAAGATAGTTGGTTACACTCAGAGCTCGAAAAAACTTGGTTTCCCACTTAGCCAAGAGTTGGCTACTGACTTGATTCTTGCGTCGCTCCCTCGCAGCTTCGGGCAATTCATTATGACTTTTCATATGAATGGCATGGACAAAAATCTTACCGAACTGCATATGATGCTCAAAACAGCAGAGGATAGCATTAAGAAAAGCACTAGTCATGTGATGATGGTGCAGAAAAATACTAGCTTCAAGATGAAAGCAAAGACTAAAGGAAAAGGCAAGGCTAAAACTTTGGATAAGATCCACAGCATCAAGCCTAAGCCTAATTCCAAGTCTAGCCCTAATTTAGAGAGTGAATGCTTCTACTTCAAAGAGTTAGGCCCTTAGAAGAAGAATTGCAAAAGGTACCTGGCAGATCTGAAAAAGAATGGTGGAGTTAAGCCATGAAAATGAGGTATTAATGTTATAGATGTATATTTTGCCGATTCTCCTAGTAACTCTTGGGTATTTGATACCAGATCGGTTGCTCATATTTGAAATTCGATGCAGGGGTTAATAAGGAGTAGGAGCATTGCAAGAGGCGAGGTTGATCTCCGTGTTGGGAATAAAGCAAGGGTTGCTGAATTGGCCATCAGGACCTTGCCACTACATTTACCTTTAGGATTTATTATGGAATTAAATAATTGTTATTATGTTCCAACATTAAGTAGAAACATTATTTCTGCCTCATGTTTGTTCGCAGAATGTTATAAATTCAATATTGAGGACAACGACTATTCTATAATTTTGAATAAGATGTTTTATGCCTATGTTCCCATTGTGAATGGGTTGTATATTTTAAATCTTGATAATGCACCTGTCTATAACATTGATGCTAAGACGCTTCGATCAAATGATTTGAATCCCACTTACTTTTGTTATTTTCGCTTGGGTCATTTAGTCAGAAATGCATGATGAAGCTCCATAGAAATGGTCTTCTAAAATCATTTGATTTTGAATCATTTGAAACATGTGAGTCTTGTCTACTTGGTAAGATAGCCAAGACACCTTTCATGAGTATTGTGAGGGGCATCGACTTATTGGATCTCGTACATCTTGATGTATGTGGACCAATGAGCTCGACTGCTAGAGGTGGTTTTTAGTACTTCATTACTTTTACCGATAACTATAGTAGATATGGTTATGTCTACTTAATGAGGCACAAGTCAGAAACTTTTGAAAAGTTCAAGGTATTATAGAATGAAGTACAAAATCAACATGGCAAGAAAATTAAGTCTCTACGATTTGATCGTGGAGGCGAATATTTGAGTCATGAGATTAATAATCATCTGAAGAGTTGCGTAATTGTTCCACAACTTACGCCTCCCGGCACACCTCAAAGGAATGGGGTGTTCGAGCGGTGTAATCGGACCTTGTTAGACATGGTTCGGTCAATGATGAGTCAATCAGATCTTCCATTATCATTTTGGGGTTACGCTCTAGAAACTACAGTTTTCACACTTAACAGGGTACCATCTAAATCTGTAGATAAGACACCATATGAGATGTGGACTGGAAAGAGTCCCAGATTGTCTTTTCTAAAAATTTGGGGTCATGATGTTTATGTTAAACGTCAGACGTCTGACAAACTCACACCCAAATCGGATAGATGCTTTTTCGTGGGATATCGTAGGGAGACATTAGGATTTTACTTCTACAATCGACAAGACGGCAAAGTGTTTGTTGCTCGGAATGGCGTCTTTCTTGATAAAGAGTTTCTCTCGAGAAAGGTGAAGAGGAACGCGGTATGCTACACTAGCATAAAAAAAACCTACCGCATAACCAAAAAGCTATTCGCAAGAAGGGGATCACATATTAGATTACCACTAGACGCGCAGATGCGAAATCCTTCGCGCGTCAATGTAGTGGATCGTCCTCGCCGCAGTCGTTGCGTCGATGGAGTGGATCGTCCTTGTCTCGCCGTGGATCTTCCTCCTACGCCGCAGTCGCAACAGCGTCACCGCAGTAGTACACACGTCCAAGGATGGAACGCCGTGTGTCGGTGTGCAAGCACCTGGTCGCTCGGCAGGGGCAGCGAGATGAGCAGGCTAGGGTTTTGGGTGAATCACTTCTAAACTGTGGGAAAGCACACCCTGCGCCCACCCTCCTCCCCTCCTTATATAGCCACGAGATGAAACCCTAAACCAGGGCCCATAAGCGTGCTAAGCCCACGAGGTCCATTAATTACGGATCCAATCCAAATTAATGCGTCCCAGCCCATTAAGTGTGTGACCCTACAGGCTCACATACGTTTGGACATGGATTCGAAAAACTCCTTTTCAATCCAATAGTTGGTAGCGGCTCCTTGCAAAGTATGCCAACTGCCCAACATACTATGATCAAATCGGAAAGAACCTATCAAAAGTACTCATGTAATAATCCCTTTGCCAAGTATATGAAGATTGAACTCAAGGTGAGAAGCATGTCATCCTTTGATGATTCAATCCATCTCTCGTATTCGTGATATATTAATAAGTTGTGATTGACTCCTCAATCACGGCATGGCCATGCACTTCCTTAATCATATCACACGAGTATATATCTCCGTTTCATTGGAGTGGCAAATTCCATCTTGACTGCTCACTTCCCTCTGCACGTTTTATAGTAAACATTAAAGCTTCCTTTATAACTATCCGGTTAGGAAGTAGTGTTTGATAGCCCCAAGGAAAACTATTACACATGTAGGGAATATGACAATCTCAGGTCTAAGGATCATACATCTACTATGTATGAGATACACTGATAACACATAAGAATGAAACATTCTCGCAGGTCCCATTGCGGGTCTATCTAACTCATGTTCTTCAACATGCGTCCACAATGTATAGATGATATCTCCATATCCCATGATCTATGAAGCATGATCATCGATCACTACATGTGCTGATCTATTCATCGTTGTCCTATACGATGATATCCGATCAGAGATATTTATCGAATCATATCAATAAGTAAAGAGCTTCATAAACAAGTCACATACTTGTTAATCAATACAATGATATACATTCATTGGACCAATAATCAAATTATTATTCATAAACATAGTCATGTTACAATCATCTCAATAATTGCCTCAAGGGCATAACACTAACAAAAGGCAAGTGGAAGAATAGTGCAACTCGAAGAAGTTTGAGTTACTCCACTCGGGGAGGACTTGGTCGGAGATGCCCCTATCGGGGAAAATATAGTCGAGGAACCCGTGGTAGAGAAAACTCTAGTTGGAGAGACCTCAATCGAGGAGGCACTAATGCCACGTAGGTCAGATAGTCTGCGCAAAGTACCTGCTCGGTATTCTCGTGGTATATTGTAGTTGGACAGCGATGAGCCTACGACTTATAAGGAAGCGATGATGGGCCCAGACTCTGAGAAATGGCTTGGAGCCATGAGATCCGAGATAGAATCCATGGGACATAATCAGGTTTGGATCCTGGTCAATCTGCATAATGATTTAAAAATCATTGAATGCAAATGGGTCTATAAGAAGAAGATTAATATGGGTGGAAATGTTCATATCTATAAAGCTAGACTTGTCACAAAGGGTTTCGACAAGTTCAAGTAGTTGACAACGACGAGACTTTCTCGCCGGTAGCAATCTTAAATCTGTATGGATCATTCTAGTTATTGCTGTATATTTTGATTATGAAATATGGCAAATGGATGTCAAAACGGATTTTCTTAATGGAAACCTAAGTGAGGATGTTTACATGACACAACCTGAGGGTTTTGTCGATCCAAAGAATGCTAGTAAAATATGCAAACTTTAAAAATCCATTTATGGGTTGAACCAAGCATCTTAGAGTTGGAATATTCGTTTTGATGAGGTAGTCAAAGGGTTTGGCTTCATCAAGAAAGTAGAAGAATCTTGTGTTTACAGGAAGGTTAGTGGGAGCGCACTTGTAATTCTAATCTTGTATGTGGATGACATATTATTGATTGGGAATGATATTCCTATACTGGAATCTGTTAAGACCTCACTGAAAAATAGTTTTTCTATGAAGGACTTAGGAGAAGCAGCATATATCTTGGGCATAAAGATCTATAGAGATAGAGAGAAAAGGCTAATTGGATTAAGCCAGAGTACTTACATCGATAAGGTGTTGAATCGGTTCAACATGCAGGATGCTAAGAAGGGGTCCTTGCCTATGTCTCACGGAATAAGTCTTAGTAAGACTTAATGTCCTTCGATTATTGATGAGCGAGACCGTATGAGTAAGATTCCATATGCTTCAGCTATTGGGTCTATCATGTATGCTATGTTATATACTCGACCAGATGTATCATATGCTCTAAGTGTTATGAGCATATACCAGCCTGATCCAGGTGAAGGTCACTGGACAACGGTTAAAAATATTCTATAGTACTTAAGAAGGACTAAAGATGTGTTGCTAGTTTATGGATGTGACGAAGAGCTCATTGTAAACGGTTACACTGATGCAAGCTTCCAAACCGACAAAGATAATTGTCATTTGCAATCTGGATTTGTATACATTTTAAATGGAGGGGTAGTAAGTTGGAAAAGTTCCAAACAAGATACAGTTGCTGATTGTATGACGGAGGCTGAGTACATTGCTACTTCTGAAGCTGCAAAAAAGTGTGTTTGGATAAAAAAATTCATTTCTGAATTGGGGTGATCCCTAGTGCCTCCAGCCCAATGAATCTCTATTGTGATAATAGTGGAACCATTGCACAGGCTAAGGAACTAATGTCCCATAAAACAAAGGAACAAAAGACTATCTCGAATAAATTCAAAGTAATCAAAGGCATTGACCTTCGAAAGGAAGTCTTGTGATAGCAACATAAGCAAATAATTACACCACCAAGAGGGAATGTTTGATGATATCACCTAAACATAAAGCGGTAATGACCTAGTAGTAGAACTGTTGCACGTAATTCTTGTACCAAGAAGTCTAGTTCGTGCGTGCTATAGTCGTCTCTAATTGATCTAATCTAATTTTAGGGAATTACTTTCTGACAGGTAATCATTTTTAATCTTCCCATCAGCATTACTTTATTGTTCAGCATGTCCGACCACTAGAAGATAAACTCAAGGTCACATTCTGATGCAAATTACATGCATACCCCTGAACACTACAAATCGTATTTAGTTTATGTATAGCATGGTTGTCGATCATTGTGTTATGATGTTTAGTTATAGCTAAATAATATTTTGTTTGAGTGGCAGAATGATGCATAGAAGGCTTGATTTATTATAAGACTAAGAGAGCATTCATCTGTATATACAGAAGAGAATATTTATTTCAAAGACACCCAACAAGTTTGTTTTTGCTATTTTTTGGAATAAACAGAAGAGCCACACATCTTTAATTCTCTTATAAGTTTATTTTCTCGCACCAGAGCATAAACTAGAAATTATGATTTTATCAATGACAGAGCAGAGTGAAGAGAGGGCTAACTCCTTATCAAAAGAAACTAAGATTGAGGGCTAACTCACAAAGGAACAGCACGCTGAGGGGGCGGCGTCGAGGCGGCAATGGCGAGGGGGCGGAGTCGGTGAGCAGGGGTGCCATGCGTGAAGAGACTGCATGGATGTGGCTCCGAGGGGAGAGACGCCTGTCGGAAGCGGCGGCGAGGTCGGGGGGAGGCGCCAGAATGGGAGACAAAGCGTCGGGACTAGGGAGACAAAGCTAGGGTTTTGAGGACTGGAGTGGAGAATGAACGATCTGCGGGAGTGGCCTTTTTGTAGGGATTTCATAACACAGACAGTTCTGTTTTAGAATCGTTTGTGATAACAAACATCACAAATGGTTCATCATAGGACCGTCTGTTATGTGTTAATCACAATCTGTTATAAAATAGAACCGTCTGTGATGTTGCAGGTCACACACCTTTCATTGCAAAGGTACAATCCTCCAGAGTTTGGCCTTCTTGGCCTACAACATCTTCACATGACCTACATGTATAATGTATAATGTACAATCGATTGTGGATAATGTAGAATGTATATAGAATTGTAGATGAGCAACATCAGTAAAAGAAAGAGAACTTTATTAAATAAATTAGATGCATATATACACAAATTTAGTTGTTTCAAATTTCGAGCGTCTAAAATAGAACCATTTGTGATGTAGATGGGACTAGCACTAATTGCATAATGTAAATGGAATTGTGGATGAACCAAAATCAGTGATGGAATTGCATAATGTATATGGAATTGTAAATGAACCAACATTAGTAAAAGAAAGGGAACGTTATTAAATAAATCAGATGCATACATAAAGTTGTTTCGAATTTTGAGCATCTCATTAAAAACAACTCTATTATGTTGTAGAGTACACTTAAAATCATAACTCTACTTGCTTATTCTTTTGTATTAAAATTAGCCCTTCACGATGATCGACGCGTGTGTAGCTAGCTTCCTCGGGTTGTTCTTCCTAAATCGTGATGTTGTTTTCGATAGGAGGCAACTCGTCAAATTGATTGTATTCTTCCTCATCTACTACATTCTCTACTCCGACAATCCTACTTTTTCCCTAAAGAACTACATGTCTCTTCTTGTTGTACGGGTTGATTAGACAGAATACTTCAACAACTTGGTTAGTGAGTATGAATGGTTCATCTTGGTATCCGATACGTGCGAAGTTGATAGTAGTGACACCGTACTTGTCAACCTTCACGTGTTGGAGGTGAACCCAACGGCACCGAAATAACGGGATCTTGAATAGTACATAGTCGAGCTCCCAAGTTACCTCTATGAACCCATAGTAGGAGCTCTTCGTGGACCCAGTGGTATTGAACGCATCTATGTGGACACGCTGTTCTGGTTTGTGCTCTTCATATCCTGACCTCTCGTATAAAATGTGTACCCATTTAAGTCATTTCCTTTCCAAGTTACAACTGTAAATGTTGGCCCTTTTTGCCAACCATGTAAGCATATCACTTGACGAGGTCGCAGTGATGGGTCGCCCCTTCAACCATCTGTTGAATTGAAGGTTATGATGTCTCATGATCCAAGACTCCTGCCGCACCGGATTCTCTTGTCGTTTCCCTCTGGAAGCATTTTCGCCAATAGACGTAACAGCGCTGTGAAACTCCTGTCGGACCAACTGTTGCATGCCTTCAATTTCAGCAGTTCAAGCACGGATGATAACCTTATTTATTTCGACTTGCAGCCAGGGAACAAAGGTTTTTCCGAGTCCTCCATCAAGCCCCGGAATTTGCCATATTCTCTGTCATCACGGTTCCCTTCTGCGTCGTGCAGCATCTGATTCAGATTATCATCCTACAACCTATCCTCATCGGAAGCACAATTGGTATGATCATCCAGCATATCATTGACTTTGTCGATGATATTAATGCTATCTGCTTCCTATATATCTTGCTCTTCACCGTGACTGGTCCAAGATGTATACCCACTTTTGAAACCCCTCAGAATCAAGTATGCTTCGATCTGCGCAGAGTTTCAAAACATCTTCAGATTCTCACAGTCAATGCACAGACAAGACATAAACTGTACTCCCTTATTTAACATATCCTCCTCTGCAGCTCTTCTAAAATCTGAGACGCCATTAATGTACTCGGCACTCGCACAGTTCTCAGTGTACATCCAGCTTCAGTCCATCTACGCTACGCATATAGAATTTAGTGTTAAATATTAGAGTACACTAGGTTTCCGTATATATGGACACATTCGTAAATATCTAAACATAATCTTTAAATTAATTCTTTTCACCAAACTAGCTACCTAAATCTTATATATAATAATGCGGTTAGATTAACCAATTACTAACCTTTGATCACTAAGAACATGCACATGCATGGAACTACAAGCTAGATGTAAACAATCTTCAAATTCTCTCCTTAACAAGCTAGATCTTGAATATAATGTAATTACCCATTACTAAACCTTAGATCAACATGATCACACATGGATTTACATGCTAGATCTAAAAAAATCTTCAAATTCTCTTCCAAGTAATATCTCGAATATAAAGCAATTAATTAGAACCCAAGACATTACTAACCTAAAATCACTAAGAAAACATGGATCTAGAAGCTAGATCTATATACAAGTTTCAAATTCTCTCCTTACCAAGCTAGATCATGAATATAATGTAATTAGAACCCATTACTACCCTTATATAGAAAAGAACACATGGATGTCCAAACTAGATCAAAAAATCATCAAATTCTCTCCATACCAAGCTAGATCTTGAATATAATGCAATTATACCCCATTACTAACCTTAGATCACCAAAATCAAATGTCTCTTCAATCACCCATCGAAATCAATTGTCTTCTTTTACCAAATCACCTCACAGCCGCATCTAAATGAAAGATAGATCCCAAAACCCTAAAATGCACCAAGTGTTCGGGTCTCTGTATATTATATATCGCTGATAGATATCACATACTGTGCTATTCATAAACTGTCAGTGATAAACATAGAATCCAAACGGTTTTATAATAAAACCGTTAGTGATCTATCACAGACAGTTTTATTATAAAACCATCTGGGATAATGCAGGATATCACTGACGGTTTTATTATAAAACCGTTTGTGATACTATCACAGACAGTTATGAACTAAAACCATCTGTGACATTGATATATATCACGGATGGTTTTTGAATACTACCGTCTGTGATGATGTCACTGACGGTTTCAATATAGAACCCTCAGTGATGTTCATTGTCACAGACGGTTTTGAGGAACCGTCTGTGATGAGGCGTCTAATATAAGCCTTACTGTAGTAGTGTAAGTTACTTAGATCTGGCTTTTCACTTTGGAAGGCTGGAGTAGCACAGGCATTCCAGCTAGGTCTACTTGTAGGGGTTTTTACATATCAATTCAACGGTGTACGCCTTGATGTGAGGAGAAACGTGTGTGGGACTGCTTGTGTTAATGTGTAAATGATATCATGTCTTGGGTGTGTGTTTCCAACCATAGTAGGGGTTATCGTCACCGGGCTGGTGCAAAGTCATGTCTACATAATGTGACGGTTATGTTATGATCTTCTTGCCGACACACCAAAGGAATTGTGTTATTGGCCTAGCAAAAGATGTTGATCATTTCTTGTGGGTAAAGCTGTACAACTCTGCAGAGTGTATATCTAATCGATTAGCCGCACCCGCGGTTATGGTCACTTGGTGAAGTCATCTCACTGTTAGAGTTTTGGTATTTTCTAAAACTGGTTTTGGTTGGAACTGGTTGGCAACCGTTATTTCATGTCAGGGGTCGACATTTTTTGGCTTAACCGTTATTTCTGTTATTTAGTCCTTAATTTATTATTCATACTGGCTTTGACAAATTCCGCTAGAAATTTATCATATTCATATGTTTACAACTCTTTTATGCCGATGCAAGATAACTGTAGAGCCTCTTCATTGATAATAGCCTACATGATAATTATATATCTACATTTGTGAAACATTATAAGTTTTGCTGAGTACACAAGAACTCAAACTTACTTAAATCGTTGGTTCAATAGGCGATGAATGCGATATACCCGATGAATCGTACTTCCATGCAGGACTTGGGGATTTTGACGATGATTTATTCTAGGGTAACCTTGTCAGTTGCCTACGGGTCATGATGGGCGAACCACAAAGCTTTTGGATCTTATGCTATTTCCGATGTGATGCAATGTTTTATGAATGAACTCTGTATAATTAAAACTTGTTTTAGCTTGTAATAAAATATGTGTATGGATGTGATACCGATGTTGTAAACGTGTGCGTACTAGCCACTGATCATAGGACTAGTACTGTAGTCACATGGAGGCTTTCCGTTCTGTATGGTCATGTAACATCGTGAAAATTTCAAAATAATAAAAATGAAAATTTAAAATTTGAAAATGAAATTTAATAAAAATTTTAATTAGAATCAAGAGTTTGATTTAAAACCTCCATGTGATGAGCTACAAAATAAAATTTCAAATAAAAAAATATGAAAATAAATTGGAAATATAAGTTCACTTTGAAATTTCATCTAATCTAAAATTTTCTTTAATTTTTGGTTCTTAAGAAATCTTTTATTCTATTGATTTCATTTTCTCTTCATTGAAAAATGCAAAATATAATGAGAAAATAAATTTTATGATTTAATTATATTTATTGATTATTATTCTGAATTTTTCTGGAATTTCTTGACTTTTCTTGGTTTTCTTTGATTATTATTCTAAAGGAGAATTCCTTTTATTGATAATTTAAGTATTGAGCAAGTGATAAGAAAAGAAATGTAAAATAATAAAATGAGAAAAATCTCTGTAAAATGTTTAGAGATCTCTATAATCCTAAATTTTAATTTAAAATTCATATCAAGGTAATTAAATGTGCAATGAAAGCCAAATTAATGAACATATTCCATCATCATTTCGACTAAAAATTTTATATTATCTTCTTTATGGATAGGTATATCAATAGTAAAAATATCAAGAAATAATAAATAAATTTTTTTAATTTAAAAATTCAAAAATAGAAAAGTTGAAAATCTAAAAATACCAATATAAGAATTTTAATAAATTAAATATAAAATATTTGGAGCTAAAAAATTTACAGGGGACTAATATGCCCATATGGAATATTTACCAAAAAATTTCAAAAATATTTGATAAGTTATATACTCCCAAATAAATTAAAATCTGAAAACTGAAATCTGTGCACAGTGCATTGTCAGAATTCTTCCGTCATCATCTCATCCTGAAATTTTGACAATATAATCTAAATTATCTCAAGTACACGCATTAAAATTTTCATTAAATTACTGATTTGATAGGTAACCGATTCAATGAACCTCATCTCGATCAGCCTGCAGCCGGTTCCTGATTTCGCTTTGCTTCACTTCTTCCTTCACCTGCATGCGGGGCCAATTCACTATTTGGGGCCACCCGATAGCCACAGCCCAAGTCTTCTTCTTCTTCCAATCGTAGGAGCCCCGAAGCTGAGAAGCTTTGGCGCTGTACTGTTGTAATCGCCTCTCCCGGTACCTTGCACCACCTAATTAAGGTCCTTGCGGCATCATTACCATGCCAAGCCGTCGCCTGGTGTCGCCCTGCCTGCAATCCCTGCTGTGTCGCCCACACCAACCCCAATTCAGCGTCGCAAAACTTTCAAAGCATACACACAAGCTGTTTGAGCTTCCCTACAGTGAATAATTAGCTATAAAACCTGTCCCAGGATCGCCTTAGAGTGCACTTCATTTCCCCTCTACTTCCTCTCACATTCCTTAGCCGTACCATTCTAATTCTACACCAATTTTGCCATGGCCAAAAAACCCTAAGCTAGAGAAATATTCGATTCAAGCCAGTACACTAATTCATTTCCCAATTCCTTCAAGTCGTAGCATCAACAAGGCACAAAGAACAAAAGCCTTCAAAAAGATTTGGGTTTCCTCAACCAAAGCTCACCGCCACTTCTACTCTTCTTCCCCGACCACGAAACATGGTGGCGGCTCAAACCAAGTCATCTTCGATGCCAAAAATAGGAAAAATAGAACCTCTAGTATCCCTTGTTTCTTAGCTTGCTACCGATTCAAACCAAAACACTCTTGTTCTTCTTCTTCGCTGCTCGGCCATGGCCGCCGTCGCTCCACCTCGGTGGCAGCATGCTCTGCTTTGCCTCCGACTGAATCGGTACCACCCCTGAGTGCACCTCAGCTCCCTACTGCTCACCACACCCGCAGCTGGACCTCCCCAGAGCTGCTTCACCGGCGGTAAGCTACGAAGGTGAGCCCCTGTTTCGTGCCAATGGCCTGCGGTCCACAAGTGTCATACACAGTCCTCACATAGAGCCGCACCCTCTCACTGACCGGACGGCCCCACCTGTCGATCGGTTGACTTCAAAGCAATCCCGTGAAAAATGAAAAGCCGCTTTCAAAGTGTTGAAAGCATATTTTCTATTTTCACTGGATTTTCATAACCGAGCCAAATTCATTTGTTTATAACTTTTTCATTTCTGAACTAAATAAGATGAAATAAATTTATAAATTCATCTAAAATCAAGTACTTTCAGAATATGCAAAAATATTTTGAAAAAGAGCAATGGGTAAATTTGAAATTCAAATTTAAAGAAAAGACTGAAAGATAGGCTAAACATAGAAATGTTGAAAATGATCTAGGAATTGAATGAAACCAATTTTATTGAAATCCTTATACTTCCAGTAACCCAAATATATAAAAATACTTAAATATCTTCTTTGTTTGAATCATATTCTATTAAAGGTTGTTCTCAATACATTAAATATTCAAGAATGTATACTTTGTGCAAAAGAAATCCAAAAAGTGTAGAATTGATTTCTAAAATGCTATTATGCCAGTAGATTATCTGAATATGCTACAATACTTAAGAAATAATCTTCACTTGAATTGTTTCATGAATAAGAATGAGACCCTAGTGTAAAAGATATGTATATGCATATAAGGAGTAACTAGCAGTAATATCTATATACATGCATATATTTCAGAATGACTATGAAACTGATTTATTACTTTTGAAATATTTTGAATGCAGCAACAATAGATTGCATGTGCATAAACTTAATTAGCATGAAGACAATAAGCTTTATCTCTATTAAAAAGTATATATGTATGAAGATATATATAATGAAAAGTAAAGTCATGATCCTTGAAGACTAGACCCTGAATAAATCAGTCCAAATGAGGTAGTGGAGTCATTAAGATAGGTTATAGATTATACTTAAGTCCTTTAGCTGAAATATGCATCCTTAAAATATATTTATCTGAGGATTTAAAGTATATGTACATATATCCTTATAAATTGAGTAGCACATTAGGCAGAACTAATTCTAGCATGTTCTTAAAAATAGTGTTAATCGACGGAAAGAACTAACTTGAATACAGTTTATAAAGGACTTTAATCTTCATATGCTTATAAACTATCACGACTAAAATCATAATATTGCAAAATCTGTTTGAAAACGCTTCTAGGATTGTACCCTGCTAATGCCAAAAAAATGAGTAAATAATCATGTTTAGTGTAGTCACAAACTTAAAATGAAATCCAATTCCTTCTGATATCAACCTTGTGACCATTTAAGCCTTTTCGGCAGCTCACAAAGCATCTCGTCTAAATGTAAATTTTTTGAAGAATAGACCAGTAAAGTTTCTTAAGATATGGTCTACCATAATCAAGAAAAATATTCTTTTTACAACTTGCATTTCATCTAAATCATGCTAGTGCAATAACCTTAAGTGTTATGGTCGCTAAAGCCCTTTATACGGATAGTTGAGTTTAAGAAATCTTTAGCTAAAATACTTGTGCCGCAAGAATCATTATGCAATCATGTAAATGCAGCCAGTAGCCTTATTTTGTAGGTCCTAACATGTATAAATCACCTTGCATGCAAAACACATCTAATTCCTTATAATGTAAACTCTAATACTATATAAGCTAATTCAGCAATGAATAGAACATCTCGTCTAAGTCCTAAAATTTATAAAACCAGCTAAGGGATGTTCCCCCAAAATATAGACTATCCTATTCAGAAGAAATAATCTCATTTCATCATGCTCTGCATATAAATCTTGTAAGCAAAATAACCCTAAGTATTATGATCTCTAAAATCCGTAATGCAAGTAAACAAACTTAATAACAATTAAGAAATCAGTAACTAAGATGCTTCTATCACCAAAACCTCCTCAAAAACCATGAAAATAAAGTCCAGCATAAAGCTAACAGGCCCAACTACTTCTCACACAAAAGCATTTAAAGTAGAGTTCTATTCATGCATAGCATACAACATATTGACTAATGTTTTAATCCTATTAGTCCAAATAATTTCAGCATTTAGAATTCGAAACTACAAATATGAAAATACATAATTTTAGCTTCTTGAATTTGTAAAACAAGAATAGATAATCTATAAAAGAAACCGTGCATCGCTTAACCAAAAAGCCATATAACGAGATGTATGTATGTATATTTATTTAATCGACTAAACCACGAGGAAATGAAACCCAAACCCTAAACTACGCCTGTTTTCTGTAGTAAGTCTTTATTTGATTTAATGTATGTCTTCTTTTTGCCCTTATTAAAGATTGTTATTTAGAATATTTACATTGAACGACGTGTAGAACTCGACGTCATTAACTCCATCATCGACACTATCAACCACGACCACGACTTCATCATAAGAGACAAATAAGCAAGGCAAGCACCCCTTTGATCATATTGATCCCAGTATTTGATTTTCATTTTGTTTATCAAAATGTTTCATGCATGCGATTATATTTTGTAAATTCACTATTTTGTGGTACTGGTAGATATACCTATTATCTCATAGAACTTCCTTGATAAGTATGATCATGTGAACCTTGATAACCATAGAATAGGGTTAGACATACATAATATCAACAGGGGTATATGCGATTCCATATGAACCATGCTTAGCCATGCTTTAGAACCAACAATGTAGATGATCAGATTAAAACTGTTTCCTAAGAATTTAAAAAGGGTTGGATATGACATGATGTTGGTTGTTGGTATTTTGACTAAAAACCTCAAAATAAAACTATGGCTTTGATGCGGGCGATTATTGGCAATAACCGGTTGTGCTGATTGATTTGCACTAGTGTAGAGAGAAGTATCGCCCGTGTCGGATTAAGGACCGAGCTATGGGTTGTTTTCAAGCCAAGAAAATCATACAACCATGAGTGCTGGTATGGGACAGCCGTAACCTATTAAGTTGCTTAGAACTGGCTTTGCACATTGGAAGGCAGGAGATAGTAGAAGCATTCTGGTTAGGTTTGCTTGTGAGGGGCGTCCACACCTCGGTGTGAGTAAATGCATGTCGGTACAACGGTATACGCCTTGTTATGGGAAGAAACTATTATTGCAGGGATTTACTACTCATGTTACTATTCAAATGACAGGGATTTACTGTCATATTTCATTTACCTATGTTTCTTCTCCATAGCAAGGGCTTAACGTCACCGGGCTGGTGCAAAGTTAGGTCTAGGTAATGTAACGGTTATGTTATGATCACTCTGAGGCACACCAAAAAAAATGTGCTAATAACTTGAACAAAGAGCTGATTATTTCTTATGGGTAAAGTTGTACACCTCTGTAGAGTGTAAACCTAATCGATTAGTTGCGCCCGCGGTCAAGGGCAATTTAATAATGTCATCACATAGTTAGATGTTTTACTATTTTCATAATGGGATGATTCACCTGATGTGCCTTGTTTCAGCAAAGACTGTTATTATACCACGGGTTGGCAGGAAATTGGACATCTCGACACTCACGTCATGGAGGACTATGAGTTATTACTTATGCTTTACTTACTTTTATGTCAATCAACATGATTTTACAAATTCCTTTTCTAAATTATAACTTGTTCTACAAACTCAACATTGCTTTATGCAAATTAACCGTAGAAGCTTCCTTTGATATAGCCTGCATTACTGCATGTTGCAAATACCACCTGAAGTCTTGCTGAGTACGAAAGTACTCTACCTTGCATACTATGTTGTGTTTGGTGGATAAGATAGCGAAGCTCCGAAGAATATCTTTTCCTCGCAGGTTGCGGGAATTTCAATAAAGCGATCTTCCTAGGGATTTATGCCTTGTCAGTTGCCTAAGGGTTGGATGGGCACACTACAAGATTTTGCTTCTTCTGTTGCTATATTTATATACTCTGAGTTGTAAAATACCATGTATAAATAGCTTTCACTTTAATAATATTGTATATGGTTGTGATTCCAATTGTTGTAAATGTGCGTACTAGCTACTGATCATGGGACTAGTACTGAATACCCATAGATTCTCATTTTTGTATGTATGCGAAAATAGGGGTTGTTACAAGGCGGGACCTCACATGTTAGCTGAAAGACCATGTGTAGGTCTACCTATGTTTGTGATGAGTTATTGACATTGTTTAAGCTAGTAGTGCTTGAGTTCAAGGGACATTAGAAGTATTCGAGTAGGGATGTTGCCAGGTCGAACGACGGGTTCGTTCAAATGCTTGGTCGAGTAATGCCCCGCCGACTTGTGGTCGAATGATTCGATTAGAAGTATCGAGTAGGGATGTTGCCTGATCCAGTAGGAGCGCTAGGTCGAGTAATGCCCCGCCAGCCTGTGGTCGAATGTTTCGAGTAGATGTATCGAGTAGGGATGTTGCCGGGTCGAGCAGGAGAGCTAGGTCGAGTAATGCCCCGTCGTCTTGCAAATCCAGTAGGGATGTTGTCGGGTCGAGCGCCCTGCCATTAGTCCATCTCGATTCTTTGGATTAGCCAAGTACTCGATACTCGATGTCATCTCATTGACTCGACTCTGAGCAAAGTTTTATTGCATATCTTTTTGAACATTGCTATGTGATGTATTTCCTTGTTTTTAATGGTTGCAAGACGACGGTGCTAGGTCGTGGTGAGGCAAAGGATGTAACATCCCAAAAATTAAAAAAATTAAGAAATTAAATTTTAGAATTTAATTATATTTATTGATGCATTTTCTACATTTTCTGTATTTTCCTGAATTTTCCCTTGTTTTTCTTGATTTTAACTCTAAAGGAGAAATCCTGTAACATCCCAAAATTTGGGTTTTCAAAAATCTTTTGTTTAGTTCATCTTTCCAAAAATCCCCGCTGATTTTCTCGCTTTAATAAAGCTTAATCTGGAATTTTCTAATGCTAAAACAATTTAATTTGAATAATATAAACTTTAATTAAAATAAATTTAGTTTTATTTGAGTTCATTGTGCTTCAATGAATTTTCTGTAATGTTTTGATATTTTTCGGAGTTTGTTTGCTATTCATTTGGAAATTAATTTAAATTAAGCCTTTTGTTAAATTTAAATAAATACTGCAAAATTTTAAATAAATTTTGGTTAAAAATATTTTATTTGAGCTCCAAACGAATTTTTCTAAAATTTTTTCTATAATTTTTTTAGAATTTTTCTGGTATTTTTATTGCTCTAAACGAATTATTTTAATTTCTGGAATTATTTTAATTCGGAAATTGGGCTAAATCGACGTGGCAGCTCCAGAACCGGCCACGTCATCGCCTAACCTCACCTTCCGATCTCCATCCGACGCACTGACGCGCCACGTCACCCGATCTTGTTCATTGCGCGTCAGGTGTTCGATCCGATCCGTTTTCAATCCAAATCCGGTTTTTCTTCGTGTTTCCTTTTATGGCACGACTCCCTAGCCTATATAAGTGTCCTAAGACCCCTTCCACGCACCTCTAATCCCCAGAGCACCTCCCAAACTCTAAAAACCGCAGTCGTCGTCTTCCGGGGCATCGCCCTCGCCGGCCGATCTTGGCATCACGTTCCCCATCGTTCTGGTGAGTTTTTCTGAAATCCACTCACGTCATCTTGTGCCATATGGTCCAATCTACCTCTCCACCAAATTTGGTGCTGTTTCACCAAGCAAATCAAAAGTTATGGCCGTTCCAATTTCCAATCTTGTCGTCGCCCGTTCTCCTTCGTTTTTACGAATTTGATCGTGAAATTTTTTATGTTGACTCATCTTGATGTCCTCTACCTGGTGCTCACCCTAACTCAAGGTTTTGTCCATGGAATTTCTGCATAAAATTCAATCTTCCGCGATCAGACTGCGTACGTATAGCTGAAAACTTCCTCGTGCGTTCCCTGTTGATCAAGAAGGTAAAACTCTGATCCTTTCATGTAATATTGTGCCTTAGGGTCCCAGATAGCCCTCCATAAAATTTGGTTAGGTTTCATCCATTATTTTAATAGTTATGGCAGTTTGATCTATTAGCTTTAGCAGTCGTTCATCAATAGTTTGTGATCTGTCCATTGGGTTGCCGCCAAATCCTCTTATACCGTTGAGCTCGTCTCGCCGCATTCTACGTGGTGCTCACTTCCTCTTTGCTGTTCCATCTACCGAAAATTTTTATATTCGTTAGCCCGCCTTTAAATCGTGCTGCTACCGCCTCTTTGCCGCCAACCATCTTAGTTCACTTTGGTCGTGTCATAATGTCCAGTAGGCCATCATTCTCTGGTTTCCCCATCTTTAGAGTTCATTTGGTCTTCGGTTGCCATCAATGCCATAATCTAGAATCTACCCGTCGTCTTCGATCTAGCCCTTTCATTATCGGATCTTGTTTCGGTAATCTTTTATCGCAGAGCCAACCCTACCTATCCTATGCCTATGCCAAGTTGATCTATCCGTGAGTCATTCCTCTCAAACCCTAACTTAACCTTGGGTCCAATCTGTCGCTGATGATGCATCATGTCATATAAACCTCGCAACTCGCAGATCAATCCTGAGCCATATCATATCCTTGCTACCATATCATTGTACCGACAATCGACATCTCATCTTTGCATGAGTGTCACGTCACAGCCGCTATCTTCGCATGTGTGCATGCTCGCAAAAACCCTAGTGCAATATCATCATCCTCTCTATCTCCTTATTGTAATCTAACCCCATCATATATGAGTTTAGCCTTGTCTTCATTTCCTCGCTGCCTTGTCATCGTCAAGCCTCTTGATCGACGTATGACTGATCTCAGATCGAATCGCATGAATATCGACCCGCTTGTCCATGTCCTATTCTTGAAAATCTAATCTGCCATTGACCTAGAAGTCATTCGTGGACTTGGTCGATAGACCATTGGCCATATGTCATATCCTTGTGCCATATCTAATCTATTAGTCTATCTTTCTTTTGTTTGACTGTGTATCTGTTTGGTCAACAAAAGTCGGCATTGAGCATCAGTTTAGTTCATTGCGAAGTAACGTATCTTTATGGACCCGGTTTATAGATCGAGAGCCCATATGTCATTGTCTATCCAATCAATATAATAACTTTAGAAGAAATATTCTTTGGAATATTATTCATTCTTTCTCAGTTATCAGTCTTTTCCTTTTCGGTGTATTCCGAAAGCTTGTTCTCTTTTGTCTAATATCTGATCTAATCCATTCAAGTTCCTAAATTCATCTAAGCCTTTGTGATCCAGTACTATCCGTTCTCAATTTGGATTTTATTTGATTTATCTTTTGAGTTGGTTTGTATTTGCTTCTTCTTTAATCGTTAAACGCATTGTCCGGAAGTTGTTCTAAGGAGCTGAAGATCAAGAAGGTAAAGATCGAAGATCAAGAATCAAACATAAAGAGTAAAGAACAGTAAAAATCGCAAGGGCCAGGCAAGTTGTGCTTTGATCATGTTGAACCCATGTTTATAAAATTGCCATAATTGTTTTACCCTATTACATATATGTCAAGTATACAATTGTTTCAAACTAAATTGGGCTTAGCTAATATACCAGATTGATTTATACGCTACCTTGTCATTGTAAGCCATGATCCATTGTCACCCTAGATTGGTTCAATATAGTTGGTTAGTAATTATAATCAACATGGGATGGGTAGTTCGTATTAGATGCTTAGCCATGCCACGTCATCGCATGTGCCAGAATCATTGATAATTAATCTTGATTAATGGGATATGGAACAATGTTATGAACTTGTGTGTCATGTGGGATCACACGATGAGATTGAGTTGTTGTGGTGAGTCATGTCACGCAACGATGTTGAATTGTTGATGGCACGTGGTGCTTGGTAATCAACTGGGTGATAATCACTTAGATTGGGGCAAGTGACAAGGGGCGAGTATGCCAAGGTGGGCCCGATGGGCAGAGGGTATGTGGATGTCTTGCCTTGATCACTCTAAGGACTTAACCTTGCAAGCCTTTGACCTGAGTCAATCATGCAACCACATGTCTGGTATAGGCCAGCCTAGCTGAGTAGTTTGCAATGTCTTAATTTTGGTACTATCGTGGTCGGTGTGAGTTCCCGAGTTATGGAGTAATTCACATGGCGCAAGAGGGGGCCCTGGATGTGGTAACCAGTCCCACCAGTGTTGAAACCTTAGCGGGTGGTACCGGGTTAAGCCAGCGCATTGTAAAGGCTTTGTTATAATCACTCGCCTTGGTGGTGTTTGGTTGTATCACGTGAGTAAAGTGCATAACCTCTGCAGAGTGTGAAACTATTCGGATAGCCGTGCTCGCGGTATTGAGCAATGCTCGGGAATTACAGTTAAGGGTTAGACTTTTGCAAAACAAAACTTGGGATGGATTGCCGGTTGCCATGGTAAGTTGGAACTTGATTAAGGATTGGAACTTGGTTTACTTGAGAAATGCTGAATCTATTTATTACAGTTATTTGTTTTATTGTCTTTACAATCTATTTACTGTAATTGTTCTCAAATGTCGCCATCGCAAAATAACCATGATAAGCCATTCCTTGGAATAAGCCTTGCATATAGTTATATTAGAATTGCATTACATGCATAACTTGTTGAGTGCTTTATGTACTCACCCTTGCCATCAACAAAATCATCGATTGAGGAGAAGACTACAACTTCAAAGGAGGAAGTTCCACGAGGGGCGAATATCTAGGAGTTGAACTTTGTCGGTTGTCCGTGGCATATTGATGGGATTCTTCGACGTTCTTCATTCCGCTGCTATTTATTTAATTTGAGTTGAAGCCACCAAGGCCTCGCAAGTGTAAGTTTGACCTTAAGGTCGTTCAATAGTTCTATATTAATAGATGAAGTCTTTGTTTATTATTCCGTTGTGTATGATTGTGATATTTCATCTATGTTGAGACTGTGTGCACTAGCATGATCCTGGACTAGTGCTGAATACACAGAGGGTCCGAATTTGCATATTCGGGTCCCGACAAATCCTTTTAATATTGAATAAAGTAATAAATTAATGATAAGGATAAAATATTACATTAATAAAATGTATAAAAATCCCTGCATAATCTTGAGAGATCTCTAGAATCCTACCTCTGAATTTTAAAAGCCATGTAATCATAATGTGCAATGAATGCCCAATTAATGATTCTTGACTAATAACAGCAAAGGTGTCATATTTAAATAAAAATAATAAAACATTATATGGACCTAAACAATTTATATTATATTCTGGATGGATAAATATATCAACATTAAAAATATTGAAAATTAATAATTCATTTTATTATATTTAAAAATTCAAAAACAGAAAAGCAGAAAATCTGAAAAATGAGAATGTTAGAATTTTTATAAATTAAATACAAAATATATTAAATTTATATTTTTACTGATAGACTATATGGCCAAGGGGAACTCTTATAAAAAGTTTCAAAAAGTTTTGACAAGCTATAAATCTCCAGAAAAATTGAAAACTGAAATTTGAGCACAGTGCATTGTCAGAATTTTTATAAACTTTGTATACATTATTTTCTTATGCAATTTCTACAGTATGAATAAAATTATCTAACCATCAGTGAGAAAAATTATCAAAAATTTCCCATCAAGCATTGATGATCACTTAAAGCCCAACATCATTGCTGAGTAATGATCGGTTGAAGCGGTTTTGCGTCGCGTCACTGAAACAGTATTTGAGGCCCCACTTGGCAGTGTCTATTCCAGCCATCACCTTGCTCTCTCTGCCAATGGGACTGGCCCCGCATGTCAGCCTTCTTCTCCACGATAGCAAACAACCAGCCTCCCCTGCTTCTTTGTTTCCCCACTCAAGCCGTTGCCTTGCCGATTGCTGCCACGCCGTGTGAACCAAATTCAGCAATTGCAAAGCAATCATTGCCCTGCCACATCCATCATTAGGAGACTCACGCCGTACCTTGGCCATTTCACGTCCCTCTCAGCCGATAGAAAAAATCCTGTGCCACCTCACTGCTTGCGAACAGAACCAGCCGCCATTTCATCTCTGCGTTCAAACACTATGATGTTATCCTTTGCCGGCTATAAATACCAGATAAGTATCACATTGAGCTCCCCCATCCCTTAAACCATTCACTGACCTGAGATCAAAACCAATAGCTCCTCTTCTCTACCATTGTCGCCCATAACACACAAAAGGGGGTAATAGCGATTCGAGCCTCTCTGGTGAGCATCTTCCAAATTGTTTGTGTCTAAAGCATACTAGTGCATCTGTAAACTCTTGTGCAGCCTTAATTTCAGTGATCATCACTCAGGTCATCGTCGCACTGAGCCGCTTCTTTCTCCACAGACGGTGAATGGTGGAAGCACGACCCGATGATTCTCCAACAGATTATCCAGGTAAAATAGATCTCTAGTAGTCCATTGATGCTCAAAAATCAATTGCCCAGTGAAAATGCGTTGAGTTTCTGAGTTTCTATTAGGCCAGCCATGGCGTCACTGCACCCTTACAGTGCCAGCCTACTTCCCGGTCATCTCCGACTGAGTGGGTACCACCCCTAGGTGTGTATCGTCGTGGTGGAGCTGTAGGTACTACCCATTCCATCCCTCTGGTGCTTGTTCACCGCCGGTGAGCTGAAGTAGATCCTCCTCTGCTCGTTCTTGCTGACCTGTGGTCCCGAGTTGATAGTGGTTGCGGCCAATTCCAAATAAGACAGCACGCAGTAGCTAAAGCCGCTTTCCGTATACTGAAAGCGTATTTTCCGAATTTAGTTTATTTTCCAAACCCGAGTTGAATCAAATAGCTATAACTCTTGAACCATAACTCCAAATTGAATGAAACAAATTTATATATTCTTATAAAATCAAGTACTTCCAGAATATGTAATAATATTTTTAAAATTATCTCTGGGTGAATATGAAATTTAAATTTAAAGAGAGACGATAAAGATATGCTTCATATAAAAATTTTACAAAAAAAACTCAGAATTAAATGAAACCAATTTTAATGAAATCCTTATACTTCCAGAAACCCAAATATATAAAAATATTTGAATTTCATCTATGTTTGAATCACTTTCTATTAAAGATTAGTTTTAATGCACTAAATATTCAAAAGGATATAACTTGTATAAAAGAAATCTAGAATGAGTAGAATTAATTTCTAAACAGTAGTATGTCAGCGGGTCACCTGAATATTTCAAAATCTTTAAAAGATAAACCTGACTAGAATTGTTTCATGAATTGAATGTAACCCTAGTATAAAGGATGTATATATATGCATAAGCATATGTAGAGTAGCTAGCAGTAGTATCTATGCATATATTTCCATAAACTAATTAATTGCTATCATAATGTTTTTAAATAAAGCAATGAAATGTTACATGTGTGCAAATGTAATCTGAATAAAGAATATATGATCTATCCATATAAAAGAATATATATATATATATAATTGAGAAGTTAAAAGTGTATATACAACCTCACAAATTAAGTATCAAATTTGATAGGGCTAATCTCAGCATATTCTTAAAGATAAGATCATGTTAATAGGCAAAAGACTTGATTTGGAATAAGGACCATAAAAGACTTTAATTTTCATATGCTTATAGTCTATCACGGCTAAATTCAAAATAGTGCAAAACACATGACCGAACGATGGCAGAAAGATGGCACCGAAACTTTCGGGGCCCAAAACTCGGTCTTAGAGGCCGATTTTGAGGGTCAAAAAATGCACAGGTCTAAAGATGCGCGTCATCGTCCTCCTCGGAACAAAAAAATACACCCAAATCGGAGTCCGTATGCAAAAGTTATGCCTATTTTACTGAACGCTGCATGAAACCTTCTTCTTCTCGGACTCAAGTTCTAAACTGATGCCCTAGGGTTTCCGCGGCAAACAAACTCGACCACTAAAACCAGAACAAGACTCGATCTAGACTCAGCAACATAACGACATGACGGGGGACAACAATTCAATAAAGCAAAAACCGAAAGAAAGTGCAAAGGATCAAAGGGGTTTGGACAGCGGAAACAAGGACATTGATGAACGCAAATATTTTTGGGGCCAATTTGTTTTTGGACACTAGGACGATGGAAAACAAACCAATGGGGAAAGTACGAATTACCTAGCGGGCAACGTAGCTCTGATACCACTTGATGCGACAAACGGCCCGATCTTCCAATAGGTTCTACTTTTGCGGAACAGAGACGTTCGCATTCCAAGGGCTTCCAATCAGCGGAGATTGAATCCTTGCAATCGCTACACCCACGCACCTATCGTTATCAATCGTGCTCATACCCGGATGACCTAACCACGAAGGTTAATTCCTACCCGCAGTAGAAGAAACAGGCAAGAACGAGAAAGAAAACAATATGACAATCCAAATGATCAAAGTTGAGATTATCTCTTTCTTTCACCAAACCAGGTCTTGTGACACTACTCCGATGAACAAGTGTTTCACACGCATGGGGAACAAACTTAGCAAATAACCTAACCCTAAAAGTAGCAGCGGCTAAGTATATATAAGGGCGAATTACAAAAAGTGATCAATCAACGGTTCTGATTCGAAGTTTGCAACAGCAGCAAATTTTCACATCGATTTGGAGGCCTTCCTGAATGAATCTGGAGGTGGGCTTGTATGCAATAGATAGGTCTTGAAATAAACTTTCCAACGAGTGGTGGCTCAACCCAAACGAACTTCATATGAGGAAGTTATGGCCTTTTTAGTCCGGCACTGTCAGGCTGACTCCGAGACGAGTTGTAGTCCGAATTGAAGTGCACGGATGGCATCAATTGGGCTTGTACTTTAGTTGAACATAGCTTGTAGGTGTTCAAGTTGTGTATAAGGTCTCCTTGAGTTAGAATCTCCTCTCCCATGCTCCTAAGTAACAACACATCACAAGGAAAATTATGCAGTAGCACATTCTCATTAGAACAAGTATTATCACCTAAGAACGAGCACACCTTGTAATTGAGTTGTTTTGCTCAGGCTCGTGTCATTGGACAATGAGTTAAAGTTGTATCCATAGGAGTTATGTCCTCATCACGGTGCCTGACTGTTTTTGTGATGATGATACCATGTTTTATATATATGTGTGATTCTTCCACCATAGCAAGGGTTTTTCGTCACCGGTGCTAGTGCAAAGTTAGGTCTATGGAATGTAACAGTTATGTCATGACTCTCTGCGGCACACCAAAGGAAGTGTTCTAATAACGATTACACAAAGAGTCAGTCATGACTTATGGGTAAAGCTGTACACCTCTACATAGTGAAAATCTAATTGATTAGCCGTGCCCACGGTTATGGGAGACTTAGTGAACTGATACTAGTTATATGTTTTATTATTTTCTAAAGGGTTGGTTTTATTAGTTATGCCACGTGTTGGCAAGGAATGGTTTGGCAGGAATTGGATATCTCGATGCTCACGTCATGGAGGACTGTGAGTTGTTACTTATGCTTTACATACTTGTTAATATTATATCAATCAACACGCTTTTACAAATTCCGTTTCTAAATTGCAACTTGATTTACAAATTCAATTCTGCTTTGTGCAAATTAACTGTAGTAATCTCCTTTGATATAGCATGCATTATTGCATTTGCAAATACCACTTAAGTCTTGCGGAGTACGAAAGTACTCAACCTTGCTTAATCTATTATTTTAGGTTGATAAGAAAGCGAAGCTCTCAAGATTACTTTTCGTCGCAGGACGCGGGAATTCTAATGATGCAATCTTTCTAGGGATTTATACCTTGTCAGTTGCCTAAGGGATTGGATGGGAACACTACAAGACTTTGCTTCTTCTGTTGCTATATTTATATACTCTGAGTTGTAAAATACAATGTATAAATAGCTTCCGCTTTAATAATATTGTGTATGGTTGTGATTCCAATTGTTGCAAATGTGCGTAGTAGCTACTGATCATGGGACTAGTACAAAATGCACATAGATTCTCATTTTACATTTGTCTGAAAATGGGGGTCATTACAGAGGATGACCAGGGACTAGGTGAGTTGCACCAGAGGTTCAGACAATCGAAGATCGTCGAAAAATGATCAAAGACAGAGTCGCTACGAACCTAGAAGACAAGGAATGAATGAGATACTAGCTATAAGCTGCTCGGATCAAGGAGGGCCGTCGGATAGCGGTCTAGGTGATAGAGTAGCGGACCTAGATAGTATGCCTTGAAAACCCGGTGTGCTTGTTGAGTTTCGGGTTAGCCCAATGTGAGACCCCATTTTTGCAAACAGGAACCTCCATGTGATTACTGTACTAGACCCATAATCAGTGGCTAGCACTCACATGTTTACAACATTCATATCACAACCACACTTGCCAGACAAACAAGTACATATAAATAAGAGGAAAATAATTACACGAGCTTAATATATTACAAAAACTGAACAGTGGAACTAAAGAGCCAAAAGAACTCCAAATGCCTCGCGGTTTGCCCACTAACTCCTAGGCAACTAACTAGGCAAAACCTAGAAGAAATCATCGTCAAAAACGTCATGCCCTACCTGGAAATAAGAATCATCTGGCAGATCGAAGCCTTCATCCTCTGAGACAGCAGATGCAAAGTTGAGTACATTGGTACTCAGCAAGACTTATAGTGTTTCATAAATGCAATTAATTACATATGTAGGGTATAGTAAAAGACAGTCTACAGGTTATTTTGCAGTTGCATAAAAATGGAAATGTATGAATATAATAGATTGCAACATCGCATTTTTAAATAAGCAATTGAGAATCAAAGAGTTAAGTAAATATCCAAGTCTTACAACCCAGTCTACCCGACTGCAAAGGTCCACAATGTCGATCCTTTGACATAAAAGATGGTTGCTAAAAACATTTTCTAAACCAAACCCATTTTTTAGAAAATACCAAAAAGACTCTAACATTGGAATGACTTCACCAAGTGCCCATGACCGCGGCCGCGGCTAAACGATTAGATCTTACACTCTACAGAGGTGTACAGCTTTACCCACAAGGAATGATCAACCTTTTTGCCAGGCAGGTCAATTAACACACTTCCTTTAATGTGTCGGCAAGAAGATCATACAGAACCGTTACATTACCTAGACATGGCTTTGAACCAACCGGGACGTTAACCCTCACCATAGAAACAGAAACACACACCCAAGACGTGGTTCCTTTCACGTGGTACCCAACAACCGTTTATGTTTATGGCAAGGTGTACACCGTTGCGCGGGTATGCCTTTACCCACACCGAGGGTTGGGAGATCGATGTGGAAGCCCCTCACAAGCAGACCTGACCGGAATGCTCCCGCTATCTCTCGCCTTCCTTAGATGCAAAGCCATATCCAAATAACTTAGTAGGTTAGGACTGTCCCACACCAGCGCTCGTGGTTGTACGAAATTCTTGGATCTATAGCGTCCCATTGCTCGGTCCTTAACCCGACACGGGTGATACTCCACCCTACACTACGTGCATTTCCATTTGCACATTCGGCTATTGCTAATAATCACCCGCGTCAAACCATAGTTTTATTTTAGGGTTTTTAGCAAACTATCCGCAACCATTTCCCAAAAAGGACCATACATTGGTTGAAAAGACTGAAAACACATAACGGGTAGCTTAAGCAGGAATATTATTCTAGCGATTATACCCAAAATGACATTAGGCATGTCTAGCTCATACTAAGGTTTACAAGGTTCACATGTCCATACAGATTAAGGAAAACCATAATGTACAGGGGTAACTACAACTTCTACCCAAGATAGCATTTCTATAGAGAATTATCGGGATGCATAATACATTGACAAAAACAACATATTGTAGGTAAATTATCAGGTTCAACATGTTCAAGGGGGTGCTTGCCTTGCAGCTCGTTGTCAGGCTCAAAGTCTGGATCTACAATAATGTCGCCTTCCTCCTCGGGAACCTCGGTGTCTACACGTCGCAAAAAGAGGAATACAAGAAAATCAGAAAACTGCAAAAAGGGCAAAAAGAAAACCGATAGGAAGATAAAAACAAACTTAAGCCAAGACAGGGGTTGCTTATGCGAATTATTTTTATTTATAAACCGAATTCTAGATGCAAAAATTAATTAGATTAACAAAAGTTAGTTCATTTGCTTCCTTAGGGGATGATATGCAAGAGCAGCACTAGAACTGCAACTCTCTGCTCTTTCTCTAATTCACATTTGGACTACAAAAACTATATCACTTAAGGTTGTTTAACTAACAAGATCTACAACCTAAACTTCATTAAATGAGGATATTTCTCCAGAACATGATAGCACATACATTGGACAGCACTCCTAAGGTGCTTCCCTAAATTTGGATTTAGACGAGACATAAAACTTACTATTAAAAAGGCTTATATGAAACTACGACTTATGCTACAGGAAACTGGACTAAAAAGTCATAAGGAACAATTAACACTTAGGGCTATTATACTAATGAAAACTAGATGAAGAACAACATGTAACTAAAACATTTTCGTGAAATATAGTAGTACATACTTTTAATATCATTACTACACTATCCCTCATAAAATTCTCACTTAGACGAGTTATTCACAACTCATTGAACATGCTTAAGTGTTTATACTATTTTGAAAACATAACAGTTGCTAGCTCACTTAATATGCAAACCTTTACAAAATGATAATCTTTTACCAGAACATAACAGCATGAACTTTTTAGAGTGCTACAATGCTATTTTCACAATTCTTTTCATTTAGATACATCATTTTATTTGCTATTGAAAAGGCCTAAATGACCACAAAAGAAATCCTATGACATCTCAACTTCCACTTTCAACTGTGACCAAATCACTCATCAACTTTTATTCATTTTTATAGTATTATAAGGGCAGGGACTTATAAACATTTTAAACCTTGTTTTGGACTATTTTGACTTAAGCATAATAGATTACACCTACATCTATTGTTGTGACTACTATTTTTCTCTATTCGAAAAACATAACCCATATCTTTTTCCTAAGTATTTTTCACATGAATAGATCTCTACTGGCATGTGATCCTTAAAAAATAAACTTTATACATTCAATCATCAGTTTATACAAGCTTCATCTATTTATTCCTTTTTCATATTGACATTTCATTCTACTTGAATATGATGCAAAACAAAGTGATATGTAAACATTTTTATATATTTGAAATTCTTACCGACTAGGGATTTCATAGAAATTCATCTTATTCTATTTTAAGTTTATTTGAATACATTTTATTCAAATGGCATTATTTATACCTATGTGTTTCTTTAAAACTCTAAAATTGTACAATACACATCTTCAAATCATTTTTGCATATTCTGAATCTACAAGATTTTACACGATTTTAGAAATTGGTTCACTATGTTTGGACTATATGGTTCAAAAGTAATTGTAACTTGAATTGGCTCGGGTTTTGAAATTCATACTGAAATTCAAAAATAGCATGCACGTGTTAGCTCACTCAAACTGGCCCACGGACACTGACAGCCCGGGCCCGCGAGTCAGTGAGCACGCGGAGAAGACGATCAATGCGACTGACAGCGAGGTCCCACCAGTCAGCGACTCGAAGCAGAGCGCTTCAGATTTTGGCTCGCTGCCGCGAACTACCACCGGAGTGGCGGAATGGTGGCACCACGAGGTTCTGCGTGACAAGGCGCACCTAGGGGTAGTACTATTACATCTAATGATGGTCGGAAAGATGGTCGCCACCGCGAGGGTGCGGCGGTGCCATGGCCGAGCCGGCGAAAGCTCTTCTAGCGGCCGATTTCCTGACAAGTGAGGGCTGGGTGAACTTCAGGAAGATGAAGGGGTTCGGACTTACCCGATGGTCATGTCAGAGAAGGTCCGAGAAGAGCTGCCACCGAGCACCGGCCACGAAGATGAAGAGCGGCGGCGCGGGGTTGCTTCAGGCAAAAAGAAACCAAAATGATGGTTGATCAGTAACCTGGTGATGCTAAGGAAGCTCTAGGTGGAGTTGATTTGAAGGAATGAAGGCAGATTGACCCGAATCATCGATTTCCCCCCTTTTCGAGCTCTTGCAGAAGAACGAGAAGGAAAAGCTTCACGCGAGGCTCTCGGCTCAAAAGAAAAGCAAAGGAGATACGAGGAAGTGCAATGCGACGCGAAGGAATGCTTTTAGCTAGCAGGAAGTGATCGCGTTTGGGTGCAAGGCTTCGGTCGTTCACTTCTGTGTCGAGCGACGAAATGGCGCGACCTCTCCTCCAGCGCTGCTTCACGAAGGAAGATCAAGCATAGGTGCGGAAGAGTTGGCGCGCGACGTGGACAACGATGATTGCTTCGGACGAGGAGTGGTTGCGACCGGACGGCGAAGGACGAGCGAGGTCGTCAGCTCGCCTCGGCCGAGAGAGAAGAAGAGAGGAGAAAAGCGCTGTCTAAGGCTGACGAGCGGGACCAGGGTCCACTTGGCAGCGACTGCACACCTCCTCCTCAGCTCGCCAGCGCGACAAGTAGCAACAGACTTCGGGCCCACTTGTGAGCGAGAGAAGATGAAAATGCGACGAGACAGAACGAGAACTCACTGGACTTTGCATTAATTCAAGCGTCATTCACTTCCAAAACTTTATGAAATTTTTTTAATAAAGTCTAGTGGAAGATTTTAGTCTCCTATAAAATTTGGAGACAAAAATACCCTACAGATTATTTATAAAAATTCCGACACTTTGCACTGCTTAGAATTTCCATTTGGGATTTTGATTTATTCAAAGCTTCATTTGATAATATTTACTTTTGAAACTTTTTTAAAGATTAAGCTCCTCCTAAAAGTATTACCATAAAATTTTCAAGTCAATAAATGTATTATTTATTTTATAAAAAATTCTGATATTCCATTATCCAATTTTCTGAGGCCTCTGTATTTGAATTTTTAAAAGGCATAAATTGACTTATTAATTTATGAAAATTTTACCAGTGGCAGGCTCTATACTCAGGGAACTATGGTAATTTTCTTACCTCCAGATAGACATCAACCTTTTTCTTTTAAATTTTAACCTTATTATTTTTAGTCAAAGGAGTAAATATATACTTTGTTTATTCCTATTCCTGTGCATGTAAAATTTATTTGTTGATCACACTGAGTTACCAGCACAGCTAAGGTCACATAGTAAATTTTTCTAACTTTTTACTTCTACCTTTTTATCTTTTACCTTTTAACATTTTCTCAATGTCTCTTAACAAATTTTCATGCAATACAAAAATCCAAGAAAAATCAAATTAAAACAAATAACATCAGTAAAACTCAGAAATATTTATATTCCAATTTAATTCATACATTTTCACTATTTTGGATTTTTAGGATGTTACACCAATGTATAGCTGTGTGTGGGAGTCATCCTAACCCTTGATGGTGGTCCTTAGGATAGAAGGAACTCATCCAAGGGTGGAGGATGACTTAAGAGAGTATAAATAGAGGAGGAGGGGTGATCTTCCTTCTTTTGAAGGTTTTAGAGGTTTTTGGCTCCTTTGAGCTTTACCCACCTTGCTGTGAGCTTTGTAAACCTCCCTTCCAGAAATGCAAATCACTTTCTCTCATGTTTGAATTTACATTACACATTAAATTCAGCAATTTACTTTCAAGCATTTAAATTCTATATTAAATTCCGCACTTACATTCTTGCAATCTACTTATACGCAATTTGGATTTGCCTCTCCTCCTTCTACATGCTATTGCTTCTTATTTCGAAGGATCGTTGAATTTTTGTTGCAAGAAACATATCTTGTGTTCTTAAGTAATTCATTCTTATAGATCGTGTTTACGGAGATTTTGATTTGAGTTCTTACTTGCTGCGACAAGTTGGAGGTTGTCCAAGATCATCTTGATCATCAAAACTCCACGAGCAAGTCCAAGATCAAGTTCTTGTGTTTTGCTTAAACTTGGTGTGTTTTTCCTCTCCGGGCAAAAAGGTCAGAACTTTGATGTCAATCCTTTCAATTGATGGTTGGAATAAGTTCCTAACATCCTTGAGATAACATCTACCAAGTTTCATGAGTTTTTGTCCAGCCGATCAAAAGATTCCTCAAAATTTGCTTTTGAGTCGTGCTGTTTTTAGACGCTGCTGTTCTTGAGTCTGGTGCTACTGCCCATTGTGTGGTACTACTGGCCTCTGGTGCTACCGTCTTCCTGCGCTAGCACCAACCATACAGAGTAGTTACTTATTCCCATTTGCTCCTTTTGATTTATTTGGTTGTGGGCTTGGTTGGATCATTTTGAGTAGAGGAAAATTTTATTTGGGATCATTCACCCCCTTTGATCGCTATCTCAGTCCTTCAGTTGGTATCAGAGCCGATTTTTCTCTTCCATAGATCTTGACTGGTCTCAAGAGCCATGGCGATGGACAAGTATTCCACCAAGCCTCCCATTTTCTCTGGAGTTGATTTTCCTTTTTGGAAGTCACGGATGGAGTCATACATCACTGCCTAGGGCTTCCTGATATGGCAGATGGTGAAACTCTCGTATGAGGTTCCTATTAATGAAAACGTCATGACCGGCAATATGGCTGACGTTGAGGCAAATGCTAAGGCAAGGAACATCCTCATACAGAGTTTTAGCCGCAGTGAGTGTGATAGGATTTCTCACCTCTGTTCTGCTCACCAGATTTGGATGACCCTCGATGCTTATCATGAGGGCACTACCCAAACAAGATGGTGAGACAGGACCAATTCAAGTGTGATTACAACAAGTTTGAACAACACGCAGGTGAGAGTCTTGATGAGTGTATTAGTCGCTTTACTAAGATTTTGAGCGATCTCCGAGCAGTTGGTTGCACATACTCTGACTCGGATAATGCTCATCATTTCTTGACTACACTCGATCTTAGAGTTTGAGAGATGAAGGTGATCACCATTAAGGACACCACCGATTTGTCGACTCTGACTCTTGACGGGCTTTATTCCCGCATCAAAACTCATGTGATCGATGTCGTCTCTCGAAAGACGAAATCTCAGTCGATGGCTTTGGTCATCGATCCCATTGGATCTTCTTCTTTTGATTCTTCTGTTGGATTTTCCCTCTCCACCCTTTGCGAGCTAAGCGATGACCAACTGAAAAAATTTCCAGAAAATAAGCTTGCTCTTTTAGCTCGCAAATTCTCTCATGCATACAAGAGGGTGAGAGAGAGGAAGAGAGGTGGCACGATCACCTTCTTCTAATGTGGTGGCCCCAACCACATTCGGGCGAATTGCCCCAAACTAGAGAACACCAAGAAAGACACCGGCGGTTCAGCAAAAAATAACTACATCGACAAGAACCACAACAAGAATCCTCTAGTTCACGAGCCGGCGTGTGAGAAGATGTACCGTAACTTCTTCAAGAACAAGAAGCTCTTCCACCGCATCTTCGCCGCACTTGACGACATCAACCTCTCTGACACGGAGACATAGAGCGACGAGGGCGACGATGAACCGCAAGAGAAGAAAGGCGGTGATGACTTCATCGGCATGTGCTTCATGGCTAACATCAACGACATCAGCAACTCCGAGCTCTATAGAGACTCAGACGAGGTACCCTCCTATGACCATCTCAATAAAGCTTTCTGCAAATTAGGAAAATTTCATGCTAGAGCTAGAGCTAAGTGTATGGAGCTAGAGAAGGAAGTAGGTACTTTGACTCGGGAGTTAGCTTCTCTTAGATCTTCTCCCTCCCGATTCACTGATGACTGTTCTGAGTCAGCTTCTCTTAGATCTTCTCCCTCCCGATTCACTGATGACTGTTCTCTTTGCGATGCCTTGCTTGTGGAACTTGAGAACCTAAGGACTATGTATGATAGTGTGCAGTCTGAGCTTGATAGTCTTAGGTCGAACAATGCTACCAATAGTTCTATTGATGCTATTCCTGTCGATGCTAATTTTCTTCATGCTCACTCTAGTGCATTGTGTGATAATTGCCCTAAATTGCTTGATGAAATTGATGCCATGATCACTCACCTTAGGAAGCTACCGACTAGAAATGCTGAACTTGAAATACATGCTTCTAAAGACTCAGTCAACTCATGTGAGGGCCGTAGGCAACTAAAACTTGACAATGAAGCTTTAAATATCAAATGTGCTAATCTTGCTACGGACTTACTAGCTAAGTCACAAGAAAGTTGCTTGCGATGTGCTGAGATTGAGGGGAACTTGGATAAAATCCAAGTCAAACTTAGGAAGAAGTTTGAGGCCCACACTATTAGGATTTGAAAGACCGAGATGGCGATCAGAGAGGGGTGAATGATCCCAAATTAAAATATGTTCTCAAAAGAAGATCAAAAATGCAGATTTTCACCCAAAGAAACTAAGCCAAAACCCTTAAATATCAAATGGAAGCGAAAGGGTCAATTTTCACAAAAGAACATCCTGAGGCCAGTTCTACCGCACTCTAGAGCTGGTATATCGGTTACTGTAGTTACAATAAAATCAGGCATATGAAAAGCGTTTTCAGCACGGGTTCAAAAGGAAAATTGATGAATCTTTTGATCCATTGATCCAACCTCAATGAAACTTGGTAGATAAGGTCCTCGGGGTGTCAGGAACTTATTCCAACCTTCAATCCAAGGGATTGACGTCAAAGTTCTGACCTTTTTGCCCGGAAAGGAAGAACGCACCAAGTTTGGACAAAAATCGAAAGGACTTCGATCAAGGCTTTCTCGTGGGGTTTTGATGATCAAAGTGATCTTGAATAACTTCCCACACGACCAAGCAAGCAAGAGAACACAAATAAACTCAAGGATACGCAATCTACAAGATCAAGCATTCAAGAACGCAAAAGATCAACTTCTTGCAACAAGAACGCATGGATAGCCTAGATGATTGAAACAGGATTTCAAGAAAGAATCAATCATAAACCTAAGTAAAAGAATCGTAAGCAATTAGAAGGAGGGGAGGCAAATCCAAATTGCGTAAATGTAAATTGCAAGAGTAAATGCGGAATTTAAATTGCGTAATTTAAATGCGTAATGTAAATACGTAAAGGAAATGAAACATGAACAAAAATGAAGAACATTACATTTCTGGAAGGAGAGGTTACAAAGCCTCACATTCATGTTGGCAAAGCTTAAAGGAGCATCAAAAACCTCAAAACCTTCTACTCAGGGGAGGCTGCCCACTCCCCTCTATTTATAGTGCTCTTGGGCCACCTACCACCCTTGGATGAGCCTCTAGATCCTAGAGCATCCATCAATGGCTAGGATAAACCCACTCAACTAGCCATGCAAGGGCTAACCCAAAACCAACCATAACATGAGTTTTCTTGCACGGATCTCAATGCAAGCTACACTTATCCACTACTCTATCTTCAAGAACTGCAACCCAACAGCTCTCCTTGATCCAAGTAGTGATAAGCTAGCTTCTCCACTGATCTCTTGTCTCTTGGGACTGCACCGACTTCATCTCCGGCCATCTTCCAGTGAACATCCGGCCAACTTGAACCTCCGGCCATCCAATGCCTAGTTCTAGCCTCCCTTCGCCTCACCATGACCACCAAATGAAGTCCTACATCCACAAAGACAAGAAAACCCTTCTTGTTTCCACTATGAACCCAGCGCATCAATTTGATCACGAATTGGGGTTGGAACAGACCAAAACGGACCAAAACACTTCAACCAAATGCAAACATCCTATTTTCAATACAGCAGTAATCTTCTCAATTTTTTATGATTTTTTATGTTGCTCAGATGAAAACCTTGTCAACATGAAAAAGTTGCTTTTCGAAATTCTCTACAACTTTCATGTAGAACACATAATTGTTTGAGCAAGGGACGACCTCCAAAAAGGCATATTACTGCACGCCGTCAAAACTGGTTCGCCGCAAACGTGAAATTCCCTGTTAACCTTCCCGATTTTCTATGATTTTTTCTGTTGCTAAAATGAATAACTTGTCAACATGAAAAAGATGTGTCTTGCCATTCTCTACAAATTTTATGTAGACCAAATAATTTTTTGAGCAAGGGACGACCTTCAAAAACACTAAATACTGCCGGCTGTCAAAACTGGTCCGGCGTACACGTGAAACTCACTGTGACTTGGTCCGGCGCGAACGTGAAATTCTCTGTTAACCTTCCCGACTTTCTATGATTTTTTTCTGTTGCTCAAATGAAAAACTTGTCAACATGAAAAAGATGAGTATTGAAATTTTCTACAACTTTCATGTAGACCAATTAATTTTTTGAGCAAGGGACGACCGTCAAAAATGCTAATTACTACTCGCTGTCAAAACCAGTCCGGCGTAAATGTGAAACTCACTGAGACTTGATCCGGCGCGAAAAAATCTGTCCGGCGCAAATGGAAAACTCTCTGTTTCTCTCTTCCCTTGGTTCGGCACAAATTGGAAACTCTCTGTTTCTCATTTCCCTTGGTCCGGCGCAAATGGGAAACTCTCTGTTTCTCATTTCCCTTGGTCCGACGCAAACGTGAGGTCTATCCTAACTCAGTTCGGCGCAAAAGCAAAACATTTCTACCCCGGTCCGGCACAAAAATACTTTCAACTTGAAATTCATTTTAAATCCAAACTCAAATCTAAGCTATCCTAGATCACATAAAGTCAAATACTCATCACAAACATGGATGGACCTCCACATGATCCTTCAATATCCCCCTTGATGAGTAGATTGACAAACCACACAAAAGGCATAAATTTGAGTTTGAGTAAGAGAAGAAGAAAACAATTTGATTGTAAAAACCACACATGGTCCAGAGAGAATAGACTGAGAATATGACTAAGTTGGTAAGACATATTTTAGAGCTAAATCAAGGAGAGAGCAAGTTTTCTACCAAAAGCTCTAAAATCCAATCATTAGTGTTAAATGTGATTATGATCTATAAGAATTAACAAAATTTTACAAAGATCATAAGAACCAAATAAGCTTTCACATTTTTAATGATGCCTTTACATTTTCTCCCCATTTTTGCAATATAGGAATCAAAATGGAATCTTCTCCCCCTTTTTATGTATGCATGAAATGCAACCTAAGGGAGCTTTGAAGATTATCCAATTGATTGTAATGAGAGGATATGACACCAAGCTTATCAATATCAGGTTATGACTAAACTAAGACATGTCCAAGTGCAAATAACAAATTTTGCTCATAAGCTAATTTTTGAAAATGAGTCATTTTTAGCAAGATTTGACAAGTGCAAAACTTGGTAAAGTTTCAAAGCTAGAAGCAAAACCACTCAAGGATCTAATAGAAAACCTAGAGTTCAACCTACTCAACACTTTGGGGAATTTTTAAGTGCATATAAGGTCCTTTGAGCTCATTTTTCAATTTATGCAAATTTTCTTTAAGACTTTGAAAAACATAGCGGGGTGCAAATGTTTGACATTATTTGCATTCTTTACCCACTTATGTGTTTGATATTTGCATTTTTTTTATTGACTCAAGCCATTTTCGATCATCTCAAGAGTAACTCTTAAGAGAATGATCTTGGTCATACACAATATATTCCAAGTTCATCCCAAATGCAATGGGAAGCAGTCTTGTGAATATAAAGTGTTGAGATCAATTTTGCACAAAAGAGTCAAATTTTTCTTGATTTCAATTTAGTACATATGAGCAATTCTGAAGGACTCAAATATGGATCAACCAAATTTCACCCAAGTTGCTATAGGAACTCTAGATAAATCCAAAATTTCACAATTCATGGTAAAAGCCCCTAGAGAAGAAACTTAGTAAGTAAAAGCAACATGTTTCATCAAGTTTTCATTTAAAGCTTTCAAGTTTTTTAGATTTCAATTAAGCTTAACATGATAAATGAAGTTGGACATATCTAAGCTAGTGATTTTTTTCAAAAGATATAGCATGATGTATTTCATAAATATTGAGTCAATTGCATAATAGACAAAGCTCATAAAACAGAAATGCAGTCTAAATGCAATGCATGAACAGATTCCCAAACTCCCCCTCAACAAATGAATCAATTTTAAGCTCAAATCTGGTTAAAGTTGAGTTATTATCAAGATTAGGCATAAAGAAAACCCAAATGAACTCAATAACAACCAGAAAAACAGAATGAGGAGAAGAAGTCGAGAAAACTGCAAACTGGGTGGCTATTGAGCATAGAAAAGATAGAAGAGACTCACTACGGCTCAGACTCGCTCTTATCTTCCCCAGTGACTGACATAGGGAAGCTGACTCTAGATCCCAACTAAGGAGTGCACACAGACCCTGTCTACCTAGGAGGCCCAACACCTGCTAGACTTATAAGACTGTGAGGGAACTCAACCTAGAGAGAAGAGAGAACAGCTAATCACGCATGATAGCAACCTAAAGCACAAGATAAGAGGTCCATGCAAGGCATGCCAGAAGTCTAAGTGAGTGAACTCAACTCAAGAAAATAAGCCCAAGATCACCTAGAAGAAACACAAAGAGAAAAACTGGAAGAGAATATATTATACATAATATACAAACCAGCTCCCCCTCACGATAGGCCGTAAGGGCTCACGACTCCAAGCTCACTCCTCAAGGCAACAAATCTGGAGCTATCCAAAGGCTTGGTAAAGATATTGGCTAACTGAAGATCACTCTCTACGAACTGAAGCGCGATATCACCCTTCTCCACATGATCTCTAAGGAAGTGATATCTAATATCAATGTGCTTGGTCCGGGAATGCTGCACTGGGTTCTTAGCAATGCAAATATCAGAAGTGTTGTCACAAAAAATTGGCACACTCTCTATCTCTAACCCAAAGTCCCGCAAGGTAGATCTCATCTAGAGCACCTGGCTACAGCAACTGGCTGTAGCAACATACTCGGCCTCAGCGATGTACTGTGCAACTCCGGACTGCTTCCTAGACGACCAAGAAACAAGAGAAGTGCTAATGAATTGGCAAGTGCCAGAAGTGCTCTTCCTATCTATCCTACAGCTAGCAAAGTCGGCATCGGAAAAGGCTCAAAGAGATAGACAAGAAGAGGAAGAGTACCAAATACCATAATCAGTGGTAGCACGAAGGTACCTAAAGATGTGCTTTACCGCTTGGCAGTGAGAGGCGTGAGGAGAGGCCTAAAATCGAGCGCACAGACACACAGCAAAATGTATGTCCGGCCTCGAAGCAGTGAGATACAGGAGGGAGCCAATCATACTCTGAAACTCCTTCTGACCAGCAGGCTCACCATCCTCGTCAGGCTCGAGGACAGCAGTGGTGGTCATAGGAGTCATCACCGGCTTACCATCAGACATATCAAACCGCCTTAGTAGGTCCCGAGTGTACTTACCTTGGTGTAGGAAAGTACCCTCCCGAGTCTGCTTGATTTGGAAGCCAAGAAAGTAGCTTAACTCGCCCATCATACTTATCTCAAACTCTGTGCTCATCACCTCAGAAAACTGAGACACAAGCGAATGAGATGAGCCACCAAAAATGATATCGTCCACATAAATCTGGACGAGAAGAAAATGCTACTCATGGTGTTTGATGAACAGAGTCTTGTCTACTATGCCCATCTTGAAGTCATGGCTGAGAAGATAAGACTTGAGCCTCTCATACCATGCTCTGGGAGCCTGCTTGAGTCCATACAAATCTTTGGAAAGCTTGTATACGTGACTCGAAAATTTGGGGTTCTCAACTCCTGGAGGTTGGTTGACATAGACCTCTTCCTCAATATAACCATTGAGGAATGCACTCTTGACATCCATTTGATAGAGCTTGAAGCCCCAGAAAGCATATAATGCAAGCAGGATCCTAATAGCTTCTAGTCTAGCTACAGGGGCAAAGGTCTCCTCAAAGTCAAGACCCTCAACCTGAGAAAAATCCTGTGCAACTAACCTAGCCTTGTTGAGAATGACAACCCCATCCTCACTCTGCTTGTTTTTGAACACCCACTTGGTCCCAATGACATTATGACCAGATGGACATTCTACAAGCTGCCAGACTTTGTTCCTCTCGAAGTTTTCAAGTTCCTCATGCATAGAATTAGTCCAAGACTCGTCAGATAATGCATGAGTCACATCCTTCGACTCAAACAAGGCAACAAAGGCAGAGTGAAGGCAGAAACTGGATAAACCTGATTTTGAGCGAGTGACCCACTCAAACAGATCACTGATGATCTGATCAGGTGGATGAGAACACTGAATATGACGAGGAGATTCAGAAGCAGAGGTGACATCTACCTCATGTACAGAAGAGGTAGGAGCAGAGCCACTAGCTGCATGAGAGTCAGAAGGTAAGGGCTGGCCTTCCTAAGGTGCAGAAATGGAAACAGGAGGCACCTCAGGTGTAGAGGGGACTGGATCAGGTGGAACACCATCATCTCCATCATCCTCATCCTCTACAAAAATGGTCTTGGAGGAAGAAGAAGAGCCTGAAATGTCAGATCTAGCTCCTGAGCTAGCCTCATCAAAGGTCACTTCACAGGTCTCTATGATCCTATGTGTATTGCAATTCCAGACCATATAGCTACGAGAAGAAGTCGAATAACCAAGAAAGATACCATCAGAAGAACGAGACTCAAACTTATCCAGGTTACCAGACTTCAAAATAAAACACTTGCAACCAAACACACAAAAATGAGAAACACTGGGATTTCGCCCATACCTCAACTCGTAAGAAGTGCGGTACAAATGTACTCTCAAGAATACACAATTAGAAACATGGCAAGCAGCAGCTATAGCCTCAGCCCAAAACTTTCTAGGAGTATTGTACTCGTCTAGCATCGTCCTGGCCATCTCTACCAGGGTCCTATTCTTCCTTTCCACTATGCCATTTTGCTGAGGGACGTAGGGAGAGGAGAATTGATGCTATAAGCCAGACTCCACACAGAAACTCTCAAAGTTGGAGTTCTTGAACTCCGTGCCATTGTCACTGCGTATAGCTCATAGGGCACCAGGGAGCTCAAAAGACAACCTATGAACCAAACCCTTAAAATGGGTAAAAGTCTCATCCTTCGAGGACATGAAAAACACCCAAGAGTACCTCGAAAAATCATCAACAATGATAAGAACATACCACTTCCCACCCACTGACTGCACTCTAGCTGGACCAACAGTGTCCATATGTAAAAGCTGTCCTGGTGCATCAGTCATCACAACAGTGACAGGGGGATGAGAAGCCGCAACCATCTTGCCATGTCAGCAAGGAGAGCAAACTAAGTCTTTGACCATTTTGAGTTTAGGCAAACCACGAATGAGGTCGTGACTGCTAACTCGGGTCAAATGATCAAATCCAATGTGACCAAGTCTCCTATGTCAGAAGGAGAGATCACGGGACTCTAAAGCAATCAAACAACGGAGAGAGTCTCCAGAAGAAGCAGAGAAATCGGCATAAAAGACTCTCCCAAATTTAGAAATCCCGCAAACTAACCCTCCTGAAAAATCGAGGACTCTATAGGCGCTACTCTTGAAACTCACCTCGAAAGAGTTATCAATAAGCTGAGAAATAGAAAGCAAATTGTATTGCAGCTTACTCACTAAGGCAACATCTTTAAGAATGAAATTGTCATTAATGCAGATGGTACCTTTAGCAATGACTCTACCTAAAGAAGCATCCCTTAAAGTGATCAACTCATCACAGGGGGCTCGGACTAGGGAAGAGAACCATCGAGAATTTTCGGTCATATGACGAGAACAACCGGAGTCGACAATCCAAACATCTCCCTTCCTCATCCGATGAACCTGATCAAGACACAAGAGAGAAAGATGACTCAGTACTGGGACAAAGTGAAGACTTGGGGACCCAATACTGAACCACACGACGCCTCAGAATACCAACCATAGAAGAAGACTAGACTCGAGTGTCTCCCTGACGTTTAACCCTAAAACGATTAGTAGCAACTCTAGTAGATGATCTAGGAGCTGTAACTGGGTTGGCTCGCCGTGGTTCAAAGGTTGGACCATCCCAGTGAGGCTGCCTAAATCTCCTACTAGAAAACATCTCACGCCGCTGATATCTACCTCGATGGGAAAAATGAGGAATATCAAGAGGATGGCGAAAAGACTGACAACGAACAGCTCCAGGACTAAAACTCGAAGAAACAACATGAGAATCGAGTCTTATATGCTGCCCCAAAACAGGCGACTCTCTAACCTGTCTAGGAGCAGTGTGTGCCTTAGGAGCACTCAGAGTCTGGGGATGACTCTGAATACCCCTAAGAGCAGCAACACACTCACGCCGAGTTTTCTTGGCACGCCTGAAGCAAAAATCTACTAGGTAACCATCCTTCTTACAGAAGGTGCATGTGTACTTCACCTTGCTAGAGGCAGAAGCAACAGGAGTAACACCCTTCTGGTCGGAAGTCCTATGGACAACCCCAGCAGACCTAAACATGGTGGTACTCACTCTGGGAGCTACCACAATCTCACCACTCTTGTGCCGCGCACAATGGTGGGGGGATGCACCCGAGTGTGCTCCAAGGGATTAAATATTCCTAGACCTTGATTAAATATGCTAATCTTGGACTGGTCTAGAATAAGATTGAGCTTCTTCTTGCCTCCAACAAACTTCTCGAGAGTGCTCATGAGGTACTGGCAATCTCAGAAGAAAGAGGCACAAGAAGAACAGGGGGAAGAAGAGGAAGAAGAACCAGAAAGATGAGCTGTCTCAGTATGTACATGTTTCTCCCTTAGCACGGCTGCCACAATCTTGATGGCCTCACAAGAAACACACGACGCATTTCTAATCCTATGAACTGGTCTTCTAACTTATTTCTAAGTTCGACATGGATTTTATCCATATCATCCTTAACCCCCAACACACAGCAGGCAACCAGTTTGTGTCTTAACTAGTAAGTCCTTAGCAAGTTGATCACACTTGACATTCAAAGCATTATTATCAAGTTTTAGTTGCCTACAACCCTCACATGAGCTGACTGGGTCCTTAGAAGCATGCAATTCAAGTTCATCATTTCTAGCAGAAAGCTTTCTAAGGTGTGAGCTCATGGCATCAATTTCAGTAAGCAGTTTAGGGCAATTATTACAAGAAGCATTTGTGTGAGCATGAGAAAAGCTAGCATCAGCAGGAATATCAATAGTAACAGAACTAGCATTCTTCGACCTCAGATTCTCAAGATCAATAAGCACACTATCATGCAAAGTCCTTAGGTTCTCCAGCTCCACAAGCAAAGCATCACAGAGTGTACAGCTATCAGAGTCTCGAGAGGAACATGATTTAAGTGAAGCTAACTCCCGAGATAAGCTATCTACCTCCTTCTCTAAATCAGAACACCTCGACCTAGCCTTAGCATGAAACTTGCCTAATTTACAGAAGGCATCATTCAACTCGTCGTAGATGGGTACCTCATCCGTGTCGCTGTACAGCTCAGAGTCGCTTACTTCAATGGCGCTTGCCATGAAGTACATGCCGGAGAAGTCGTCGCTGCCCTTCACCTTCTCTTGCAGATCGTCCTCGCTTGCATCGCTCCAGTTCTCCGTGTTGGAGAGCTCGATATCATCCAGCGCGGCGAGGACCCGGTGAAAAAGCTTCTTGTTCTTGGCAAAGTTGCGGTACTTCTTCTTTGCCAGCTCACGAGCTGGGGCCATCTTGTTGCGGTTCTTGTCGGTGTAGTCGTTCTTTCTCGAACCGCCTTGTTCGTTTTTGCCCTTCTTCAACCGGGGGCAGTTTGCTCGAACTTGGTTGGGGCCACCACACTCGAAGCAAATGATCTTGCCCCCTCTCTTCCTCTCTCTCACCCTCTTGTAAATGTTAGTAAATTTACGAGCGACAAGTGCAAGCTCATTTTCTGGAAATCATTCCAGAACTTCATCGCTTACATCGCAAAGAGCAGAGAGAGAAAAACCAGAAGAAAAATCAAGAGAGGGTCCGGAGGAAGACCCGATGGGATCGGTGACCAGAGCCATCGACTAAGATCTCGTTCTACGAGAGACGACGTCGATCTCATGAGTCTTGAGACGGGAATACGACCCATCAAGAGTCAAGGTCGACAAATCAGTTGAGTCCTTGATGGTAGTCACCTTCCTTTCCCAAACTCGAAGATCGAGTGCGGTCAAGAAATGTCGAGCATTATTTGAGTCAGGGTATGTGCAACCGACTGCTAGGAGGTCGCTCAAAATCTTTGTAAACCGACCAAAGCACTCGTCAAGACTCTCACCAACGTGTTGTTCAAACTTGTTGAACTCACGCTTGAATTGGTCCTGTCGAACCGTCTTGATTTGGGTAGTGCCCTCATGGTAAGCATCGAGAGTCACCCAAATCTCGTGAGCGGAATGGAGGTAAGAAATCCTATCATACTCACTGCGGCTAAGACCCTGTATGAGAATGTTCTTTGCCTTAGTGTTTGCCTCAACATCAGTCATATTGCCGGCCATGACGTTTTCATCAGCAGAAACCTCATACGGGAATTTCACCTTCTGCCATATCAGGAAGCACTGGGCAGTGATGTATGACTCCATTCAAGATTTCCAAAAAGGAAAATCAACTCCAGAGAAAATAGGAGGTTTGGTGGAATACTTGTCCATCGCCATGGCTCTTGAGACCGGTCAAGATCTATAAAAGAGCAAAATCGGCTCTGATACCAATTGAAAGACCGAGATGGCAATCAGAGGGGGGGTGAATGATCCCAAATTAAAATATATTTTCTAAGGAAGATCAAAAATGCAGATTTTCACCCAAAGAAACCAAGCCAAAACCCTTAAATATCAAATGGAAGCGAAAGGGTCAATTTTCACAAAAGAACATCCTGACGCCAGTGCTACCGCACTCTGGAGCTGGTACTATCGGGGGTACTGTAGCTATAGTAAAATAAGGCATATGAACAGCGTTTTCAGCACGGGTTCAAAAGGAAAATTGATGAATCTTTTGATCCATTGATCCAAACTCAATGAAACTTGGTAGATAAGGTCCTCGGGATGTCAGGAACTTATTCCAACCTTCAATCCAAGGGATTGACATCAAAGTTCTGACCTTTTAGCCCGGGAAGGAAGAACGCACCAAGTTTCGAAAAAAATCGAAAGAACTTCGATCAAGGCTTGCTCGTGGGGTTTTGATGATCAAAGTGATCTTGAATGACTTCCCACATATCCCAGCAAGCAAGAGAATACAAAGAAACACAAGGATACGCAATCTACAAGATCAAGCATTCAAGAACGCAAAAGATCAACTTCTTGCAACAAGAACGCATGGATAGCCTAGATGATTGAAATAGGATTTCAAGAAAGAATCAATCATAAACCTCAGCAAAAGATTCGTAAGCAATTATAAGGAGGGGAGGCAAATTCAAATTGCGTAAATGTAAATTGCAAGAAAGTAAATGCGAAATTTAAATTGCGTAATTTAAATGTGTAATGTAAATACGTAAAGGAAATGAAACATGAACATAAATGAAGAACATTTCATTTCTGGAAGGAGAGGATACACAGCCTCACATTCATGTAGGCAAAGCTCAAAGGAGAATCAAAAACCTCAAAACCTTCTACTCAGGGGAGGCTGCCCCTTCCCCTCTATTTATAGTGCTCTTAGGCCACCTACCACCCTTGGATGAACCTCTAAACCCTAGAGCATCCATCAAGGGCTAGGATAAACCCACTCAACCAGCCATGCAAAGGCTAACCCAAAACCCACCATATCATGAGTTTTCTTGCACGGATCTCAAAGCAAGCTACACTTATCCACTACTCTATCTTTCAGAACTGCAACCCAACAGCTCTCCTTGGTCCAAGTAGTGATAAGCTAGCTTCTCCACTGATCTCTTGTCTCTTGGGATTGCACTGACTTCATCTCCGGACATCTTCCGGCGAACATCCGGCCAACTTGAACCTCCGGCCATCCCAGGCCTAGTTCCAGCCTCCCTTCGCTTCACCATGACCACCAAATGAAGTCCTACATCCACAAAGACAAGATAACCCTTCTTGGTTCCACCATGAACCCAGCGCATCAATTCGATCATGAATTGGGGTTAGAACAGACCAAAACAGACCAAAACACTTCAACCAAATGCAAACATCCTATTTTCAATACAGCAGTAATCTTCTCAATTTTTTATTATTTTTTTATGTTGCTCAGATGAAAAACTTGTCAACATAAAAAAGTTGCATTTCGAAATTCTCTACAACTTTCGTGTAGAACACATAATTGTTTGAGTATGGGAAGACCTCCAAAAAGGCATATTACTCAACGCCGTCAAAACTGGTCCACCGCAAACGTGAAATTCTGTGTTAACTTTCCCGATTTTCAATGATTTTTTCTGTTGCTCAAATGATACACTTGTCAATATGAAAAAGATGTGTCTTGAAATACTCTACAACTTTTATGTAGACCAAATAATTTTTTGAGCAAGAGAAGACCTTAAAAACGCTAAATACTACCGGCTGTCAAAACCGGTCCAGCGTACACGTGAAACTCACTGTGACTTGGTCCGGCGTGAACGTGAAATTCTCTTTTAACCTTCCTTATCTTCTATGATTTTTTTCTGTTGCTCAAATGCAAAACTGTCAACATGAAAAAGATGCGTCTTGAGATTTTCTACAACTTTCATGTAGACCAAATAATTTTTTTGAGCAAGGGAAGACCATCAAAAATGATAATTACTGCTGGTTGTCAAAACCGGTCCAGCGTAAACGTGAAACACACTGAGACTTGATCCGGCGCGAAAAAATCAGTCTGGCGCAAATGGAAAACTCTCTGTTTCCCTCTTCCCTTGGTCTGGCGCAAGTAGGAAACTCTATGTTTCTCATTTCCCTTGGTCCGGCGCAAATGGGAAACTCTCTGTTTCTCATTTCCCTTGGTCCGACGCAAACGTGAGGTCTATCCTAACTCGGTCCGGCGCAAAAGCAAATCATTTCTATCCCGGTCCGGCGCAAAAATACTTTCAACTTGAAATCTATTTTAAATCCAAACTCAAATATAAGCTATCCTAGATCACATAAAGTCAAATACTCATCGCAAACATGGATGGACCTCCACATGGTCCTTTAGGATTAGAAATGCCCCTTACATTTCTTGTGAGGCCCTCAAGATTGAGACAGCCGTGCTGAGGGAGAAAAATACACGTGCAGGTATTTTTTCTCTTTCTGGTTCTTCTTCCTCTTCTCTTCCCTGTTCTTCATGTGCCACTTTCTTCCGGGAGTGTGAGTATCTCATGATCACTCTCAAGAAGTTTGTTGGAGGCAAGAAGAAGCTCAATCTAGTTCTAGACCAATCCATGATTAGCCGATTCAATCAGGGTCTAGGATTTGACTACTTAGAGCACGCTAGAGCGCATTATCCCACCATTGTGGATGGCTCCAAGAGTGGTGAGATCGTGGTAGCAAGGCGAAGTATACTTGTACCTTCTATCAGAAAGATGGACATTTGGCAGATTTCTCCTTCAGGCACGCTAAGATCACAAGGCATGAGCGTGTTGCTGCTCTTAGGGGTATTCAGGGTCATCCCCAGACTCTGAGTGCTCCTAAAGCACACAGTACTTCTAGATATGTTAGAGAGTCGCTTGTTTTTGGGCAGTGTCCAGGACTCGGTTTTCAGGCTATTCAGTCGAGTTTTAGTCCTGGAGCTATTCGTGGTCAGTTTTTTCGCCGTTCTCTTGATATTCCTCATTTTTCCTATCGAGGTAGATATCAGTGGCGTGAGGTGTCTTCTGGTAGGAGATTCAGGCAGCCTTAATGGGATGGTCCGATCTTTGCACCACGGCGGCCAACCCAGTTTCAGCTCCTAGATCTTCTGCTATTGCTAGTTCTGATCTTGTAAGAATTGAGCGTAAGAGAGACACCAGAGTCCAGTCTTCTTCTTTGGCTGGCACCTTGAGGCATCATGTGGTTCAGTATTGGGTTCCCAGGTCTTCACTTTATCTTAGTACTGAGTCATCTCTCTCTTCTATGACTTGATCAGGCTTGACTCTGATTGTTCTCGTCATATGACCGGAGACTCTCGTTGGTTCTCTCCCCTAGTCTAAGCCCCCGGTGAATAGTTGATCACTTTCGGGGATACTTCATTAGGTAGAGTCATTACTAAGGGTTCCATTTGCATTAATCAAAATTTCATTCTTAAGGATGTTGCCATAGTAAGTAGGCTGCTGTATAATTTGCTTTATGTTTTTCAGCTTATCGATGACTCTTTCGAGGTAAGCTTCAAGAGTAGTGCCTGTAGAATCCTCGACTATTTAGGAGGGTTAGTTTGTGGGATTTCTATATATGGGAGAGTATTTCGTGCTGATTTTTCTGCTTCTTTTGTAGACTCTCTCTGCTGTTTGATTTGTTCAGAGTCCCGTGATCTCTCCTTCTAGCATAGGAGACTTGATCACAATGGATTTGATCATTTGACCCAAGTTAGCAGCCACGACCTCATTCGTGGTTTGCCTAAACTCAAGATAATCAAAGACTTAGTTTGCTCTCCTTGACGACATAGCAAGATGATTGTTGCTTCTCAACCCCCTGACACTATTATGATGACTGATGCACCAGGAAACTTTTACATATGGACACTATTGGTCCAGCTAGAGTGCAGTCAGTGGGTAGGAAGTGGTATGTTCTTATCATTGTTGATGGTTATTTGATGTACTCTTGGGTGTTTTTCATGGCCTCGAAGGATGGGTCTTTTACCCATTTCAGGGGTTTGGTTCATAGGTTGTCTCCTGAGCTCCCCGGTGCCTTATGAGCTATACGTAGTGACAATGGTACGGAGTTCAAGAACTCTTACTTTGAGAGTTTTTGTGTAGAGTCTAGTTTAGAGCATCAGTTCTCCTCTCCCTACGTCCCTCAACAAAATGGCGTAGTGGAAAGGAAGAACAGGACCCTGATAGAGATGGCCAGGACGATGTTAGATGAGTACAGCACTCCTACGAAGTTTTGGGTTGAGGTTATAGCTACTGCTTGCCATGTTTCTAATCGTGCATTCTTGAGAACACATTTGCACCGCACTTCTTACGAGTTGAGGTATGGGCGAAAGCCCAGTGTTTCTCATTTTCGTATGTTTGGTTGCAAGTATTTCATTTTGAAATCTGGTAATCAGGATAAGTTTGAGTCTCGTTCTTCTGGTGGTATCTTTCTGGGTTATTCAACTTCTTCTCGTAGCTATAGGGTCTGGAGTTGCGATGCGCATAGGATCATAGAGACCTGCGAGGTGACCTTTGATGAGGCTAGCCTAGGAGCTAGACTTAACATTTCAGGCTCTTCTTCCCCCTCCGAGACCATCTTTGTAGAGGATGAGGATGATAGTGTTCCACTTTATCTAGCCCCCTCTACACCTGAGGTGCCTCCTATTTCTATTTATGCACCTCAGGGAGACCAACCCTTACTTTCTGATTCTCATGAAGCTAGTGGCTCTGTTCCTACCTCTTCTGTGCATGAGGTAGAGGCCACTTCTGCTTCTGAACCTCCCTGCCATATTCAGAGACATCATCCACCAGATCAGATCATTGGCGATCTGTTTGAGCGGGTCACTCACTCAAAATCAGGTTTATCCAATTTCTGCCTCAACTCTGCCTTTGTTGCCTACTTTGAGCCGAAGAATGTTTCTCATGCATCATCCGATGAGTTATGGATTAATGCTATGCATGAGAAACTTGAGAACTTCGAGAGGAACAAGGTATGACAGCTTGTCGAGCCCCCATCTGGTCATAATATTATTGGAACCAAGTGGGTGTTCAAGAACAAGCAGAGTGAGGATGGGGTTGTCATTAGAAACAAGGCTAGGCTAGTTGCACAGGGCTTCTCTTAGGTTGAGAGTCTTGACTTTGACGAGACCTTTGCCCCTGTAGCTAGACTAGAGGCTATTAAGATCCTGCTCGCAATCTCTGCATCGAAGGGCTTCAAGCTTTATCAAATTGATGTCAATAGTGCATTTCTCAATAGATATATTGAGAAAGAAGTGTATGTCAGGCAGCCTCCAGGATTCGAGAACCCAAGTTTCCAAGTCACGTATACAAGCTTTCCAAAGCTTTAAATGGATTCAAGCAGGCCTCCAGAGCATGGTATGAGAGGCTCAAGTCTTATCTTCTCAGCCATGGCTTCAAGATGGGCATAGTAGACATGACTCTGTTCATCATACACCATGAGTCCCATTTTTTCTTGTCCAAATTTGTGTGGATGATATCATTTTTAGTGGCTCATCTCATTCTCTTGTGTCTCAGTTTTCTGATGTGATGAGCACAGAGTTTGAGATGAGTATGATGGGCGAGTTGAGCTACTTCCTTGGCTTCCAGATCCAGCAGACTCAAGAGGGCACCTTTTGCGTCAAGGCAAGTACACCCGGGACATCCTGAGACGCATCGACATGTCTGACGGGAAGCCGATGATGACTCCTTTGGCCACCACTGTTGCCCTCAAGCCTGTTGAGGATGGTGAGTCTGCTGATCAAATAGAGTTTCGAAGAATGATCGACTCCCTCTTCGAGGCCGGACATACACTTTGTTACGTGTATGTGCGCTCCATTTCAAGCTTCTCTTCGCATCTCTCACCATCAAGCGGTGAAGCGCATCTTCAGGTACCTTCGTGCTACCATTGATTACACTGATCCCTACGCCGATCCGTATGCATAAGACACATCTTTCAGGTACCTTTATCAGTCAGAGAATCACACCAACTGGGTGGCTCATTATGAATATTGGATGTCTGCTTGACTACCGCGGGACATGACCTAGGAAAAATACAAGCATCAGCAGGAGATGTGGTATCACGAGGTCATTATCGATAACGAGGAGGTAGAGTTTGTACCACATGCATACTACTACTCTTAGGTACGTAAACGCATTGTTCATCGTGCTTGCATGATATTACTCCTTTAATTATGCATCTTCTTGCATTACATGTTCATACGGCATACTTATTCTTTATTTATGGCTCATGCAGGTGGTTCGGGCTGAGCGTTGCATTCTAGCGTCATCTGTGCTTTCACAGGTAGTTCTCACGTGCTCATGTATGATCATATTTGTGGTGTATATGTGATGAATTGTCATATCTATCAATTTTATTTCATGCCTATTATTTGTGATGCCAATATATATTGATTGTTTCCAATTCTAACCTTCAAAATCCGAATATCAGTCAAATGCTACTGAAATTTCTAACTTTACGGATTGATAATCATCTAAAAATTTTATTGCAACATTAATGATGCATTAGGACCATCCAAACAAAATGTTAAAATTTTCTAACGTGGTTTTCAAGCATTTTTCATTCAGACATCACCACTGTCCGAATTTTAAAAATTCGTTGAGCTTCACCATCATCTGAAAATTTTATAGGAACATTAATGATATGTCAGAACCATCCACAAAAAATATAAAAAAAATTAATGTGGTTTGTTCAATTTTTCATTCGGTTCAAACTTATCGGTCAGCGTTTTATCACGAGTACAGTAATAATTTTCGAATTTTTAAAAACTCCTTAGGCTTGATAATCATCTGAAATTTTTGTGGGAACATTATTGATGTGTCCGTACCATCCTCAGGCTTGATAATCATCTGAAATTTTTGTGGGAACATTATTGATGTGTCCGTACCATCCACAAAAAATTTTGAAATGTTACGACATCGTTTGGGCCATTTTTCATTTGGTTCAAATTTAACGAAATCTCGGCAAATCTCGCCGAGATTTCAGGAATTCAGGCGAAATCTCGAATTTCTCGGCTCAAAAAAACCGGATTTGAATTTTTATTTTTGTATTTCGTCCGGAATTTATCCGAAATTCTGAGATCCCGCTGAAATTTCGGATTTCGGCCACCTTTAAGATGTCAACCGAAAATGAGATTTGAAGCCTTGTGTAGTCCATGCATGCATGGCCGCTATACTCCATGAAGGGGATCGAGAGCTAGCGACAAGGACGCGTGACGGTGAGTACAAGACGTACGTACGTACGTATGCGGCAGGATATAGGGCCCATGCACGAGCAGAGCTAGCTAGATGTTCGATCGGTGTAAACGACGAGCTAGGGAGGGCGCGCGCACGCGCAGGCAGGCAAGGCAGCAAGTGAGATCACATTTTTGTTAGCTTGTGGGCGATGGCCATCATGACTACGTCGGGCGATGACGAAGAGTTAAGGCAGCGCAGCAACAAACCGCAGTGGTGGTGCCGATCGATGCAGCTAGCCAGGGCCAGACTAGTACTGCTCCATGATGAGCATTTGCAGGTGGTGCCTGCCTGCGATTATATATTGTCGTCGTCGTCTTGCCTCTCTCCCTCCTCGGATTCAGAGCTGTCCGGAGAGGGGAATATCTGACACTGCAGGGAATTTAATCCTCGCTGAGGAGAGGGCATGGCATGCAGCCAGCCAGCCTGCTGCAAGATGGGGCAGGATACACGTTGCAGATTATTTGCAGCTTGCAGAGGCAGGCAAATTGACAAAAGCGAGGTGAAGTACAGATGCTGTATGCGTGGTGCGTAATGCATTTGTGTCTCTCTCTTGATTGGGTCCAGACTCCAGATTGGATTGACTCGGGATTGGGGAGCTAGCTGCTTGGTTTAAGAGCATTACTGCTTCTCCAGCTGATTCAGTGGCTTGATGATTGATATGTGAGTATGCTTCACATGCTAGCCATATCTATCTCTGCTAGTGTGATTACAGGTGAATTTTCTGACTTGTCAGGGTTGCAGGGGTACGAGGCATTCATGGTGAAGTTGGATGCAGTCGGGGCTGGTGAGTGGTGTCATGTGAAGCATTCTGTAAGTAGTCCTTTGCTATCATTTATGGCAAAACAAATGTGGAATTTTAAAAGTTACATTAACAAAGAAGGCCGAGTAATAGGTGAAAGCCCATAACATTAAGTGTATGACTAGTTTTGATGTTCACATAGTAACTAATAAAACCCACTAGCCCAGTATTGTTTTCTTCTTCCTTCCAATTCATAAACTCGCCATATATGTGGTAAAAATATAACACAATTAGGCCCACAGAATATATTTGAGGACCCATATTCATTTTTATTTTTATTTTCATTTTTTAAAATTGTTTTGCAGCAGAGGGGATCCGCTGCATTAACATTGCAATGTACGGGGAGTGCGAGATTGCCAGCCAGGGGTCATTTCTGAAAGAAAAAAAATTAGCACGGGTTAATTTTGATAAAAACAACATTTTAGAGGCTACAACAGAAAAAAAAAATTCACAGTATGGTATGTTAGGAACCACCTCTTAACAGGGTGGAGTTGTGGTCCACCGGGTTGTCTTGTCACTTAAAATGTTTGGTTGAAGGCATGAATCATGAAGCTACGTACCATGGTCCTCTCGCCGAGTTGTCATGCCAAGGGCCGAGATATTACCAAACAGTTTGGTTTCATTTTTTCTATTAGAACCGGTAATTGGGGCATATTACTCTAGAAAGACAGCTAGTTTTCGCTAAAAGACACTAGATTAGTTTTGTGTCGGTGCCGATATCTAAAATCATTATTCTTATAAATTATATAAGGCATTTTTCTGTAATGGTACTGTATTATGGGGAACCACCGTTTGGTGATGTGGCGGAGTTATGGGTGCATGATTTCGTCTATCAGAGTTTAAATCCTAATTCCTATATATTACGTGTATGTGAGTACGCTTCAGTAGAAATTTTGTGAGGTCATAGATTTATCTACCTCCTCCTTCTTTCTAGGCATATTGATACGGCGTGTCCAATCTTTACGACGTAGGATCAAGGATAACTTTGGATCTGTGAACCCTAACGAATGCCAACCACTGTCTCAATACAGCAAGTTGTGATAAATGAATTCGCCTAAAAACACGCTCGTGATCCACGTCTACCCGACCATGCAAGAAGTAGACACATTGTTCCTGTAATCACACAAAGAAATCGCAAGAACAGTGGAAGTATTTCTAAAAAAATCACCCAATTCTTAAAATACAGCGCGTAGCATAAATCCGAGAATAAACAATATTAGCTATCTTAAAAGTAACGTACTCCAAATATATAATAAAGAGTAACACGAATATAAAAGAGAGACCAAGGGGCATGCAACCTGGTCTAGGCTAGTCAAGGTGGGTCCCACCCTTATTTCTAACTTAAATTACTAATATAATTCGGTCAACTAGGAAGCTGATACTTGTCATCCAAATTAAAGATAGAAGGCAGCCAATTTTAGTCTTGTAAGTGCGTGTGCGTCTTCCTCGTAATCGCAAAAGAAAAACGCTGTGGTATGCTACTCAGATTTACACGTTCAAAGCAGTTTTTATTTTATTTTGTTTTCTTAACTAGGGGGACGCCTCGGCTTCATTTATTAAAACCGATTAAAAACATTATTATAGATTAAAAAGTAAAGGCAGTTTGTGATGTGAGGTGTACTCCTAGGCGCGCGGCCCAGGAGTGCATGAGATCAGCAGATGGCCGGGTGTGCAGCACCTGGATGGTGGACAGGAAAGAAAGGTACTCCGTTTCCACAGCCCATACTCTGAGACAGGCTGTGGCCGTGGGCACCGCTTACGCGGGTCGTCAAGGCAGCCCCAACGAAAGCCAACGACCTGACGGGAGATTTCGAGGGACCTGCGGGCTCTGGTTGGGCTGGACGCCACCCGGTTCGGACGGCCGTTTCCTCGGACTGCATAGCCCGTTTTGCCATCTTGACAAGATCTTCGGGTTGGGTCTTCGGCCTTTTGCGGTTGGACTGCACGGTGGTTTTCCACAAACAGACGGCGCGGCCAGCGGTTGTCGGTCCGCGGGCGCGACCGAGACCTCGGTTAGAGATGGCAATCGAGTGAGCACCTCCGGGTACGACAGTCGTCCCTAATCCGAAATCTGAAACCGTGCCGCTCATCCGAACCCACATGACTTCTCGGACAAGGATGTGTGCCTACGTCCGAACCTGATGGGAACTCGAACCCGATAGGCATCCGAACCCAAACCCTAATCTCTAGAACTCGGTGCATCATGTGACCCGATGGGTACCCGAACCCACACGAACCCAAATGACAACGGATATGTGCACTAGAGTTTTGCTAATTGATTTTCTCTCGGAACAAATGAGACAATCTACTGCACTTGCAAAATGGAGATGAAATCACACAGGTAGCAAGAAAGGACCATGGATTAGTTCATCAGAAGAAGCATCACTATTCACCAAAAAACATTAAAAAAAATTGACCTTATTCTTCTTCTAATCTGCGCTGCCCTTCCCCTTTCCCGGATGGCCGGATTTGAGCTGATGACGAGCCGGGGGTGGCCGATGGGCGTAGCAGGAGCGGAGGAGCCCAGGGGGTGGCGGCCGGCTGGTGCACGACGCAGTAGGAACGGAGGAGCCCGGGCGGCGACGACCGGGAGGAGCGAGGAGGAGGAGAGGAGCTGGTGGCGCGCGGGCACGGTGCACGACGCAGCAAAAACAGAGGAGCTCCGGGGGCAGCAACCGGCGGGCGCAGCAGGAGCGGAGGAGCCCGGGGGCGACGGCCGATGGGCACAACAGGAGCGGAGGAGCCCGGGGGGTGACCAGCCAGGGAGGCGGGGATTAGGGTTTGCGCAGTGGAAAACGCAAGTTGCCAGGTCAGGGACTCGGGGGGGGGGGGGCGACGGGTTGGTCTTTGGTCTCTTGTGTCATGTGCGTTGTGCATCTGTCACCGTGTCAGTTTAATGTATGACAAGTGGGCCGGATATGTATGACAAGTGTGCCCTATATGTCATAAAATATCTATTGGGTATCCACGGGTACAAATTGACAGCCATACCCATCCTATTATTTTACCAGGTACCCGAACCCGAAAATCCACGGGTGTGAAGTGCTACCCGTACCCGCCCTTATCAGATCGGGTACCCGCGTGTACCCAAACCCACGGGTAAAATTGCCACCCCTACCCACGGCCCCGTGGTTCATCCGTCCGCCCCTACGCAGACATCGAACCGACATGTGGTATGAAGGGTCCGGCCTGGCCCACGTGCGAATGGGCTGTACAGACATAGCACGGTTGGTTGGGCCGTGCCGAGTTTGCCAACCGGGTATGGTGGGTGGCACAACACGGCATGCCAAGCTAGGCTGTGCTGAGGTCAGCACGGCCGCCATAGTGGCGAGCAGGCACGACATGGCTAGCTCGCGACACGCCAGCATGGCTCAAGCGGCAGGCGACAGGGCACGCGGCAGGAGAGGGAGGGAGGGAGTGAGAGTACCTGGTAGCCCACACCACGCTCGTCGTGAGCCCAGGAGAGGGAGAGGTGGGGGTGACAGCGAGGCGGAGGGAGACTGAGCTGACGGAGGTGGAGAGGGTGGGAGACGGGCAGCCGACGGGACACGGAGAGGCGTAGGGGGGACGGGGGCGAGCCGGGGAGGCAGAGAGGCGGATGAGGTGGCCAAAGGTGATGGGAAGGCTAGGGAGGCGAGCGAGGCAGAGGGAGAGGCCGAGGAGGCGGAAGTGTAACATCCTAAAGTCCATCAAAATGTGGAATGCAAACCTATGGATTGAGTTTGGTCTTAGTTTGAATTCTCGATATTTATTTCGAATTTTTGCAATTAAGAAAATGCTTTTAATAGAATTTCAAACTTCATTTTGGATCATCACAAAAATCTAAAAAAACTTGTATAAATACTAAATAACTTCTAAATCACCTCCAAAAAATTTAGAAATTTTTGAATTCATTTGATGCATCATAAAAATAAAAAATAGCAACTCTAAAAAAGAACAGAGGCACTGCTTGATTTTTATATAAAATCCACTCATTTTATCATCCTCTAGCATTTTTATGAGAGCAATAGTATTATTTTATAATCATCCAAAAATAATTTCAAAAAATTTCAACTCAGTTTGATAGCTGACTCAAAATTCGAAATATTTGACTACAAAATGAAATTTAAAAATAAAAATCAGAAAATCCAAAATTGGCAACCTGTCATCCTAACCAAGTTTTCATTTTATAAAATCTAACCCTTGATTATAATCCCCATGCATTGCTCAACACCGCAAGCATGGCTATCGAATAGACTTTACACTCTGGAGAGGTTATACGTTTTACCCACACGACATGATCCTTTCTTTTATCCTCTAATTTCACGCTTCCTTTCGCGATCGGCCAAGAGGTCATGATAAAGCCTTTACAATGCTCTGTCTTAACCCAGTACTACCCGCTAAGATTTCAACACTGATGGGACTGGTTATCACACTCAAGGCCCCTCTTGCACCATGTGAGTTTATAAAAAGGTCGAACCTCACACCACCACTAGTAGTACCAAAACCAAAACTTTTGCAAATTAATTAACTAGACCCGTCCCATTCTAGACATGTGGTTGCTTGTTTGATTCAGATCGAAGTCTTGCAAGGTTAAGTCCTTAAGATGATTACGGCAAAACTTCTACATACCCTCTGTCCTTTTGGCCCACCTTGGCACACTGCCCCTTGCCACTTGCCCCAATCTAAATGATTACCACCCCAGTTGATTACCAAGCACCACGTGACATCAACAATTCAACATAGTTGCGTGACCTCCTCGTCACTACAACTCAACATCATTGTGTGAAATCACCTGACACACCAGTTCCATAAACATGTTCCATATTACATTAGTCAAGATTAACTTTTGATATTCCAAAGACATGAGTTACACGTGGCAGGGCTAAGCATACTAGACACGGTCTAACCAATCCATGTTGATTACTATATTAACCAACTAATAATGAACCATCCTAGGGTGACAATTAATCATGGCATACAAATGACAAGGTAGGGTATAGTTCAATTAGGTAGATTAACTAGATCCCGAACTATTTTGAACAGTTGTACACATAAAATAACATGCATAAAGTAAAACAATATAGCAATTCTATAAACTGGGTTCAACATGATCAAAGCACAACTTTCCTTTGTTCTTGCTCTGGAACTTGATCTTGAGTCAACAAATCCTCCTCAGATGCTCCGAGCACTTCGACGTCTATGTGTAACAAGAGAGAATGCTAAATAAATACAAAATGGATAACAAAAAAATCCAAAAATCAAATAAAATTCACCATTAAATAGATCTCAATTTTACAAATTTTTACAAATTTGAATCACCTCAATCGGAGCTCGTATGAGGGAGAACGGGCTCACAAAAGATTTGAAAATAAAGAAAATACAAAAAAAGATAAAATCAGAATTTACTGAATTATTTTTATACTGAAAAATCGATTTATTGCGCAAGCATGACGTGAGCCCTAACTTGAACCAATTAGAGCCTAACATGTATCCCGGTCTATGAACCCAGTCCACAAAAACCAAATCTGTTCACCATGGACTCGGTCCACGCTACTTAAGCTCTGTACGACATGTGTTAAAACCCGATTAGCTCGGCGCTAGGTTCGACCTGGATCGCTCATCTTGAAACAGATGGCTAAGATTGCACGCGGCTATTGGCAGAGACGCAAACACGTGGCTTGACGCAGAGTTGGCCATTCGTCGTGCATCTACGACCACCTACAGATCTAACGGCCAAGAACAAGCATGGGTTAGCGGTGATGGCGCGACAATGATACCCACCGGACCTAGGAAGATGACACACGTGACGGCGAAACGATGGTCCACTCGCGAGTTTTCTAGTAGATCTGAGAGACCTTAGCCTTGCGAGCTCGATGAAGCCTTCAAGACCGACGGAAGCTCAACGTTGGTGAAGATCTACGCAAAAACTCGGCGTTGCTCTCCCGATGAACTCCGACGAGTTTTTGGTGTAAAGATGCGCCAAGTCATGATGAACAACTGAGGGGGTCTCGGCTGCCCTTTTAAAGCCTCAACGGCCGTACATGACCCAGAAAGCTGAATCGACACGACGGAGGAGTCCGCTTCTGAGACGGCGGTGGCCTCATGGGGACGAAGCATAGGAACCATCCACGTGGCGTTATCAACGAAGCCGATGCAACGGACGTGGCACAATCCAAACCTCACATGGAATCCAACGGCCACGATTGGATAAAGTCCCGATCTGACACAATCTAATCCAAAGCGTTTGATCTTGACCAACGGTGTCTGCGCATTAGGGTTTTCCCCGGCTAAAAATGGCCGCCCGATGGAAATCCGATGGTTAATGCTATATCTAGTACAAAATGGGCTGTCACATTGGATGGGATGGGCGCACAATAATGGGATTTCGGCCCAACACTATTTAATGATTTTCCAGTGTTTCTGAATTTAAATAAATTTGATAATTTAAATTAGTTTGGTTAAGGCAATAAAATTATCAGAACAATTCCACAAAAATTCCCAAAAATACTTTACATTTGGAACTCAAATAAAATATTTTTGACAAAATTTTATTTAAACTTTCTCAATATTTAAATAGTTTTCACAAAAGACCATAATACTTAATATTTAATAAATTTAAATAAAATCCAGAAAATCCAATAAATTCAAAAAATTCATAAAATGCATATTAAATCAAATATATCCAAAAATTGGGATGTACTCACCCCTCCTTGCTTATCAACCCCAACATCAGTGGAGTCTACACCAGCGTGGGAGGAGGAGTACAATGAGGATCCGGACAATTAGGGGGCAAGCCCAGTCGGTTGCCTGTGGCAAGATGAAGGCTTCCACGGCATTTATTTTATTCCACTGCTATTTCTTTTACTCTGAATAATGTGAGCCTTGCGCGGCTGATTTTATGTAAGGAGACCATAAGGTCGAACAACTCAGTTTATATAAATGTTTGCACTATTTATTCTTATATCGCTGTGAATGTCTGTGATGTGCAACCCTGTAAGACTGTGTGTGCTAGTGTGATCCTGGACTAGCACAGAATACACAGAGGGTCCGAATTTGCAGATTCGGGTCCCGACAGAGGTGGTATCAGAGCAGGCTGACTGTAGGTCTTGACCCTAAACTAGATTAGTTGTGTCTGGTGGATAAAACTATTTTCTAAGAATTTAACAACTTGAGCAAGAATATCAATGAAATCTCGACTTATCCTTTCTCTCTTGCTTCATATCTATGCTGAAATCTTATTATCATTATATGTTTAATTTAAACGAGGTTTGTTTTGGCAGATGAGGATGATCCACACATATGGAGAGCGCACTGGAGGATTCGCCACTGAGTTATGGCGTATGATGCAGCTGCTCGGAGGTTTCGACAAGCCGCTTTATCAGGGGACCACTGTGGTGCGGGCAGGACTTGATATCGCCTGGGTTGTCAAGATCACTGTTTACGCCCGAGAGAGGACAAGGGAGAGCCGTCCTATCTACATCACCACCAGGAGGACTTCTTTTGAGGTCGGGATCCAACAGACGGCACGTCTTGCGATGCGGCAGATTGCCCGCACCTACTCCACCGAGTTGGAGGGCACTGTTTTTTGTCAACACCCGCGCCGAGATAATGGCTATGACAGGATGGAGCTCTTGGAGGAGGACGCCACGATCACTCACCTGGCGAGTTATGTCATCGCCTAGGAGGACGCCATGGATGAGACAGTTCAGGAGCTGCAGAGGACCCGTGACAAGGTCACGGAGGCAAGGACTCAACTGAGGGAGGGCTTAGCTCACTCCATGTAGAAGATCCAGGAGCTGGAGATGGCCCTGTATGGACCTGAGCCTGAGCCAGTCCTGGAGCTGCACGATCCAGATCCGGAGGAGCCAGAGTAGGAGGCACGGTCACAGAGCCGCCAAGACAGAGAGCAGCCACAGGACCAGCAGAGTCGATGGGGTCGTTTGCACCAGCTGCAGTAGGTCATCACGACCAGTTCGCCCCGATGCCAGAGCACCCGCCGGTGTATGCTCCGGGGGAGCCGTAGCCGGGTTGACTCGATGAGTGATCGAGTCTAGTCGGGTGTAGTGTCGAGACTCGAGTGTTTGAGTCGAGTCTTTTGTTTCAGAGTCACCATTAGGTGTGAGTCGTTGTGGAGTCCTATGTTTGTTTACTTGTTTCTGTTTGTGAGTGTGTAGTATGTGTTGCATGGCCCTTAGGCACTTGTGAGCAACCATACTATTTTATATTAATAAAATTGTTAAATAATTTAAGTTACACCTGTTTCCCCCGCATAAGTTCTTTTACTTGTCTATGCTTTCTTCTTTTCTTAACCTTGGAAGTTTGCAACAGATGGTGAGGACTCGCGGAAACACTGGAGCCAGCGGAAGTGGAGCTAATCAACCTGACAACCAGAATGAGGAGCCAATTCCTCAACCACCGCAAGTTGATATGCAGAATCTGGGAGCCTTTCTGGCTGCCCAAACTCAACTCATGAACACGATGGTGCAGACCATGCAACAGATCTCCAATCAAGCTGCTGCGAATGTTCAACCTGGGGGTAACCATGAACCACACCCCTATTCAAGGTTGTCGGAGTTTATGCGAACTCGTCCACCCACCTTCTCAGGCAACGCCAATCCGATGGAAGCGGACGATTGGCTAAGGACAATCGAAAGGAAGCTGCACATTACCCAGTGTGTAGGACATGAGAGGGTGCTCTATGCCTCTCATCAACTGGAAGGAACTACCGCAGAGTGGTGGGAAAACTTCTGCGCAGCTCATGAAGACCCACAGAGTATTACGTGGGAGGAATTCACCTCAGCTTTCCGCTAATACCATGTACCGGAGGGTATCATGGATCTCAAGAAGGAGGAATTCCGGAATCTCAAGCAGGGTGGCCAGTCAGTGGCCTACTACTTGAATAAGTTTACCCAGCTAGCACGCTACGCACCAGAGGATGTAGCTACGGACAAGGCCAGACAATCCCGCTTCATGAAGGGAATGAATGCAGGGTTACAAGTGGGACTGATCACCCACACATTTCCCGACTTCCAAGAGCTGGTTAACAAGGCTCTTATTCTGGAGGACAAGCGTCGAGAATTGGATGACAACCGGAAGCATAGAATGGCGCAACAAGGAGGACGTCCGGGCCAGCAGAGGCAGAGGACGGCACCCCAACAGTTCATCCGGTTCCAACCTGAGGCAAGGTGTGGCACCACCGCCGCAAATCGCCCGATGGGCAGAATGCCCGGACTCTAAACCGAATCGTGGTACGATCGGAGGAACCTTACAGGCAGCGGGAAGACGTTGTTATCACTGCAACGAATTGGGGCACTTCGCCAACAATTGCCCAAAGAAGGGAGGTGTCACCCCGGTCCGATTTAACCTAGGGAATACGCTTACAAGGAATCCTGCACCAACTGTGAACCGCGGAGCATCGACATCAGCAACTCCATCTCAAGGAACTGCATGAGGCCGAGTCAACCACATTACAGCAGATGAAGTCCAGAACGCCTCAGACGTTGTACTGGGTAAGTTCCTAGTAAACTCAGTACCAGCTATTGTTTTATTTGACTCCAGAGCATCACATTCATTTGTGTCTCAAGAATTTGCTGTTCGCAATAATCTGGATATTGTGGAACTTAAGTGTGTACTTGTAGTCCAATCCCCTGGATCAGAACTCCGATCCAATGTAGGATGTTCTGGGGTGAGGCTAATAATTAATGGAATAGAGTTCCTAGCGAGCTTAATTATATTGAATACCCAAACCTTGGATGTTATCCTGGGAATGGATTGGTTAACCAAACACAAGGCAGTGCTGGACTGCGGAAAAAGAGTTATATCAATCGAGAGCCCAGAAGGTAGAAGGGTTGAGTTTGAATCAAAAGTAGTACGAGATGGACAATTAATGGTCAACAGCATGAAGACTGTCAGCTTGGAGGAAGTTTCCATAGTCAATGAATATCCGGATGTTTTCCCAGAGGATCTACCTGGAATGCCGCCGGAAAGAGAGATCGAGTTCGTGATAGAGCTTGTTCCAGGGATAGCTCTAATAGCTAAGAGACCTTACAGGATGTCCACGGAGGAATTAGTGGAAATGAAGAAGCAAATTGAAGAGCTGCTGGAAAAAGGATTCATAAGACCTAGTTCATCGCCATGGGGAGCACCTGTCTTGTTCGTCAAGAAGAAGGACGGGAGTTTTAGGATGTGTATAGACTATCGTGCACTCAATGATGTGACGATAAAGAATAAGTATCCGCTACCCAGGATCGACGATCTTTTTGATCAATTGAGAGGAGCGGGAGTCTTTTCCAAGATCGATCTTCGATCAGGGTATCATCAGTTGAAAATCCGATCAGAGGACATATCAAAAACTGCATTTTCGTCAAGATATGGACATTACGAGTTTACAGTGATGTCTTTTGGTTTGACAAATGCACCAGCATATTTCATGAACTTGATGAATAAGGTTTTTATTGAATATTTGGATAAGTTCGTCGTCGCGTTTATAGATGATATCCTTATTTATTCCAAGACGAAGGAAGAGCACGCCGAACATTTAAGGCTAGTCCTTGAAAAATTGAGGGAACAACAGTTGTTTGCAAAATTTAGTAAATGTGATTTCTGGAAGAATAAGGTTGAATTTCTTGGACACATAATGACTGCAGAAGGAGTTGTGCTAGATCCAAAGAAAGTGGAGACAGTTTTGCATTGGGAGCAACCGAAGACGGTAACCCAAATCCGTAGTTTCCTTGGAATGGCGGGATATTACCGTCGTTTCATCGAAGGATTCTCCACGATTGCGAGACCTCTTACGCAATTGTTGAAAAAGGAAAAGAAATTCTTATGGACACCTGAGTGTGAGAAGAGTTTTTAGGAGTTGAAGAAACGATTAACATCAGCACTTGTATTAGTTTTACCTGACGTTCATCAAGGCTTCGACATCTTTTGTGATGCATCGCGTCAAGGATTGGGATGTGTGTTGATGCAAAACCGAAAGGTAATCGCATATGCATCAAGGCAATTGAGGCCGCATGAGGAGAACTATCCGACTCATGATTTGGAATTAGTTGCCGTAGTGCATGCCCTAAAAATATGGCTTCACTATCTCCTTGAAAACAGATGTGAAGTGTATACTGATCATAAAAATCTTAAGTATATCTTCACGCAAGCTGACCTAAATATGAGGCAAAGAAGATGGCTAGAACTAATCAAGGACTACAATGTTGGAATTCATTACCACCCGGGTAAAGCCAATGTTGTGGCCGATGCCTTGAGCTGGAAGAACCACAGCGTAAATATGCTGTTAGAACCAAGTCAGACCGAGTTGTGTAAGGATTTCCAGAAGCTAGGATTGGAAGTGGTACCAGAAGGATTTTTGGCTACCTTAGAAGTAAAAACCACCCTGGAAGATCAGATCAGGGAAGGGCAGAAAGATGACGACAAAATCAAAAGGATTAAGGACAAGATGGATGCAGGCAAGGTAAAGGATTTCAAACTGGATGAGCAGGGTACTATGTGGTTTAAAGGGTGCATTTGTGTGCCGAATAAGGAAAAGCTAAAGCATTTAATTTTGGAGGAAGCCCATGACTCCAAGTACTCAATTCATCCAGAAAGTGCAAAAATGTATCAGGATTTAAAAGAAAGATTTTGGTGGCCAAGCATGAAGTGGGAAATTGCCGAATATGTTGCATTATGTGACATATGCCAAAGAGTCAAAGCTATGCATCAGAGGCCAGCAGGACTATTGCAACCCCTAAAGATACCTGAATGGAAATGGGAAGAGATCGGTATGGATTTCATAACCGGTTTACCCAGGACTCGGAATGGATATGACTCTATATGGGTTATAGTGGATCGTTTGACCAAGGTTGCACATTTTGTACTTGTGAAGACCACTTACTCGGGCGATAAGTTAGCAGAACTCTATATGTCAAGAATTGTTTGCTTGCATGGAGTACCAAAGAAGATAGTATCGGATAGAGGTACCCAATTTACCTCAAGGTTTTGGGGAAAGCTGCATGAAGCCATGGGAACTCGTCTGAACTTCAAGACAAAGATAACATCCATGATGATGGTCAAACTGAGAGGGTTAACCAAATATTGGAAGATATGCTGAGAGCCTGTGCCTTAGCATATTCTACTTCATGGGACAAGTGTTTGCCTTATGTTGAGTTCAGCTGTAATAACAGTTATCAAGCGAGTTTACAGATGTCTCCATTTGAAGCTCTGTATGGTCGATCCTGTCGAACACCCTTGAATTGGAATGAGACTGGGGAACGGCATGTTTTTGGACCGGATATTCTTCAGTAAGCGGAAGAACAGATTGCTATGATCAGAGAAAGATTAAAGATTGCACAATCAAGGCAGAAGAGTTATGCCGACCATCATTGCAGAGAATTGAGCTTTGAACCTGAAGATTATGTATACCTTAGAGTTACACCACTCAAGGGAGTCAGGAGGTTTCATGCAAAAGGGAAGCTTGCACCCAGATATGTCGGATCATTCAAGATCTTGAGCCGCAGAGGTGAAGTTGCGTATCAGTTGGAGTTGCCACAGTCCTTGGCAGGAGTGCATAATGTATTCCATGTGTCTCAATTGAAGAAGTGTCTCCGAGTACCAGAAGAACAAACGCCTTTAGAAGCAATCAAGCTGCAAGAAGATTTAACCTATAAAGAGCATCTGGTGAAGATTCTAGATACGATGGACAGAAAAACGAGGAACAAATCTACACGCTTTTGCAGAGTCTAGTGGAGCAACCACTCGGAAAGTGAAGCAACCTGGGAACGTGAAGAAGATCTGAAGAAGGAGTTCCCTAACCTATTTCTGTAGACAGCCCTGAATCTCGGGGATGAGATTCTGTTAAGGAGGGAGGTTTGTAACACCCTAAATTTTGCTCTAATTTAAATTTTGGAGTATTTTTTATTTTTGAGAATTTTTGGGAATTTATTGAAATTTATTTGGATTTATTCAAATATGGCCTTTCTTGAAATCAATTAAATAATGGAAAAGTTTATGTAAAGTTTTATTGAAAATATTTTATTTGAGTTCCAAATGTCTCAAAGTATTTTCTAGAATTTTTCTGGATTTTTCTAGGTATTTTTGCTATTTATTTTGGCTATGTTTATTTATCTGGTTTATTTTTAATCAGAAATGTTTTAAAAATCGGAAGAATAGTACTGGGCCAGCCCAGCACTGTGCTTAGCCCGGCCCAGTTCGCCGAAACCCTAGCCATCGCGTGATCAAGCGATTGGATCGAGATCCAACGGTCACCGTTGCGCCCGTCGCCCGCGAACGTGCGCCATCGGATCGTCGCTGTTTGAACGGCCGTGATGGAGCCACGTCGGTCCGACCAGGCGTAATCACCGGAGTTAACGTCGTCGAGCGTTTCCAATAGTTTCGCCGGTGTTTGCGCGCACATCGAGGCTCCTTTTAAAGTGTCGGTTGCTGCGCCGTGTAGAGCTCTTCTCGCCGTTCCTTTTAGACTCCTTGCACGCACGCCGAGACCTTCTCTAGCACCCGTGCGAGCTCCGTCGACCGTTCGATCACCATCCAACCGTTGCGGTACGTCCACGTAGCCCTTCTCTGTTTACGTTTGGATTAGATCGTAACCGTTAGATCTGTGATGTGCGGCGTAGATTAGATCTGGATATTAGCTCTTTTAGTAGATCTCAGCCGTTGGATCGTTAGTGTACGCGTGAGATTGCGCCGCGTAGTTAAGATGAACAGTAAACCGCTTCGGTAACCTGCGTCGTTGGATCGGATCTGAACGGTTGAGTTCAGATCTGGTTTTGCCCTAAGGATCCGCGCCGTTCAGATTTGAACGTGCGGCGGTGATGGCGCCGTACCCTCGCCAAATCGCGTGCTAACGCGTGGGCGTTTTGACCGGGGCGGAGACCAAATCCAGCCGTCGATTTCGGGTGCGCCACGTGTCGCTGAGTAGCCGAGGCGTCGCCAGGCGTGCGTGGGATCCGACCGTTGGATTCAGGCGCACCGTCAGATGCGTGCTGCGTGGCAGCGCAAAAATCGAGGCGCCACCGAGCCGAACGTGCACATGAGATCTGGCCGTTGAATCCTTTGACGGCCACGATTTTGCCGCGTGGCTAAGATCTGGTCGTAGGTTGAGCGATGGCCGAGATAGTGTCACGTGTTTGTGCACGAATCTCGAGGCAGTTGGCTGACGTCAGCGGTGACGTCAGTGCTAACGTCATCTGGTGGGGGCCAGGTGCTCTGTTTCGTGGACCGAGTCCACCGTGGACCAGATCCGAGCCGTGGACTGGGTCCATGGACCAGAGCGACATGGCAGCTCCAGAGCCTGCCATGTGTCAGATGACGTCATGCTGACGTCATTTCTCAGAAAAATATTTTGGCGAAATTCTTTTCTGTGCTGACGTCGTCATGATGCGATGCTGACATCATAAATGCGATTTTCAGTATAAAAATAATTCAGAAAAAATCGGATTTTCTAATTTCTGTATTTTCAAATTTTATTCAAACTTCAAATGGCTATAACTTTTGCATTTTAACTCAGATTTGGGTGATTCAAATTTCTAAAAATTCATAACATTGTGATCTCTTTAATGGTGAATTTTATTTTAATTTTCTAGGTCATTTAGTCTTCTATATTAGTTATTTATTGCATATATTGTTTGTACGCTTATACGCAAATTTGTCGGAAGGTTTCGAGGAAGAGTTCGTCGCTCAATACCAAGCTTCGAAACACGACCAGCAACTCTTTGAAGGAAAGTGATGCTTTGATCATTTTGATCCCAGATTTTAAAATGTAATTTATGCTTTGAAATTATGCATGCTAATTTATTTAAAGTGAATTTGAATTAAATTGGGTAATGTAGCTAATCAACCCATATTGTTATTGTCACCATGAAAGTATTATCTGTATGCCCTGAAATCTTTGTCACCCTAAGTTTGATTGTATTAGTTGGATGTTAATATTGTGCCAACACGGGAGGCTAGACCATGAGTAGATGCTTAGCCTTGCAACGAATCATGAATGATCTTTCGGGAAAATGCTACAATATTGATTAAAGAAATATTGAATGTATTTTGAAAGTGGTGTGATGATGCCACATGATGAGATTGAGGTACAGAGACATGTGTGGTTCTGTACCGATGTTGAGTTATTGCTGGCATGTGTTGCACAATAATCAACTGGGTGGAAAATGATTTAGACTAGGGCAAGTGGCAAGAGGCTGTGTGCCAGGTGGGCCTGTGTGGTAATGGGTTGATGAGTGATGCGAGTCTGTGTGCCACTGTTGAGTGTTGGAAGTCTTGCCTTGGTCAGTTAAGGACTTCACCTTGCAAGCCTTTGATCTGAGTCACCCGTACAACCACATGTCTGGTATGGGACGGATCTAGTTGATTAGGGTTCTTTTATCTTTCCTCTGATACCTCAGGGTGACAGTACACAGGGGTGTATCTGTACGGGGGACCGTACCTGTGCTACGGCTTGGTACCCATCCAACGGTGATTGAGTACCTCAGCTCTGTGTGAGGGAAGTGATAGTGAAGGCAATACCGGAGAGGTTCTTTGGTTAAGGTAGAGGTTCCTAAAAGGCTTTGTTACAGACGATCACCTGTGTGTTGAATGACTGTATCTTGTGGGTAAAGTGTACAACCTCTGCAGAGTGTCAAATCTATTCGAATAGCCGTGTCCGCGGTATTGGACAATGCTCGGGGATTACAGTCAAGGGGTCGATCTTCAAAAACAAAATGTAGAAAGGGTGGCTGTGTGCCAGTGTTAAAAATGAACTGTTTAGGCTGTGTGCCGAGAATCTTCGAAGAAAAACCATTTGAAGAAATTAGTACTATTTATATCGGTTTCACTGCTTTAATCTAAATAAGATACTGGTTTAAAAATGTTGTTTGATGCAAAAGAACCAATTAAGCCAATCCTTTGGAATAAGCTTTGCATATAGTAATAGCGTTGCATTATGTGCATTACTTGTTGAGTGCCTTGTGTACTCACCCCTCCTTGCTTATCAACCCCAACATCAGTGGAGGAGTCTACACCAGCGTGGGAGGAGGAGTACAATGAGGATCCGGACAATTAGGGGGCAAGCCCATCGGTTGCTCGTGGCAAGATGAAGGCTTCCACAACATTTATTTTATTCATTGCTATTTCTTTTACTCAATAATGTGAGCTCACATGGCTGATTTTATGTAAGGAGACCATAAGGTCGAACAACTCAGTTTATATAAATGTTTGCACTATTTATTCTTATATCGCTGTGAATGTCTGTGATGTGCAACCCTGTAAGACTGTGTGTGCTAGCGTGATCCTGGACTAGCACAGAATACACAGAGGGTCCGGATTTGCATATTCGGGTTCCGACAGAAGTGTGCTAGCCCATCTCCCAAAATGCTGCCCTGAAGGTACCTAAAATAAAAACATCAAAGCACAAGCGTGAGTTAATTACTCAGCGAAGTGTATTGCTACAATACAATAGGACATAAACAGATAGTAAACATTCATGCACAATTCTTTTAACCAGGTAACGGAAAAACACATATTAAATCATCATTTAGCATTTCTTCCTCCATATGATGCAACATGCATGCTCATGAATGCCTTTTTTCTTAGCTTATACCGGTATTGCCGAGTGCACACCCGTCGGTGTGCACCCTCTCATTCCCTTCCATCCCGTGGAAGGGCCTACTGTTACTGTCTCGCTCCCATACATCTGTGTGTATGGGACTACGAGGTAGGATTTCTCATGCTCACTACGTGTGAGCACAGAAGCCCACATCAGAATGGGTCGCCTCTTCCATTATGAATGCACAATGCAATTGACAAAAATAAATTTCAAACTGCATTCATTTCTAACATTATTACATAATCATAACCAAATGCATAAACATAACCAATTCTCACCTTCATAAGTTATCATCCATACTAGTCTAATCAAATCCAAGAATAAGACATGGTAACACATCATATCATATGATTAGATCACAACAATAAGTAATCATACGGCCACCAAGCCGTATTCATCACAATACACTTGCCTCAACCGCGGGGAGGGGGGTGGCGTGAGGACGATACCACTCCCGAGGATACACCACCTGAAAATAGCATTTGCAAATACATTTTCATAAACTATATACTTCACACAACCTACAACACTACTACACCCTAATTCAAAATGGCCCCAATTTCCAACAATTAGGGATTTTTGGACAGCAAGCACGAAATTTAGCATATCTCCCAAATGGCTAAGCTAAATTGAGTTCTTGTACTATAAACGATCACAAGAGGATAATCTAACTTTTATTCTACAGCCAACCATTCAAGATATGCCTCAAATAGTCTCAGAATTGAAATGAAAAGAGGTTACAAGTGTTAAACATTCAGTCTGGACAGTGTTTACTAAAACAAGCATATCTTTTGATTGGTTTAACCAAAATGAGTGTTCTTGTGCTCTAATTGACCATAAAAGGATAAAATACCACTTCCCCATATCCATTCATTCAGGAGAAGTGCCAAAAATTCCCAGATTATAGATGAATAGAGACTCACATTTTAAAACTAACTCAGGACAGTCTATACTAAAATGGGCATAACTTTTAATTGGCTAAGTTAAAAATTGAGTTCTTGGGATCTAAATGACCACAAGAGGATAACCTAAAATTACCACCTAGCCATTCATTCAGAAACTGAGCCTAAAGTCCTCAACTTGCACTTTTAGTTTCAGTTCAGATTCTGAATTTTTCAGCAGATTGCAGTTTTAGGGTAGTAACTTCAAAATAGCATAACTTTTGATTGTTGAACCCAAATCAAGCAAAAGAGGACATTTTCTGGATCTACAGGAAATTTCACAACTTTCTTCAGCCAACCAAAAATTCTAATTCGACTTGAAAATAGCTCTAAATAGAAGTTCAAAATCTCAGCTACCAACACAAACTAAATCAGAGCAGTCTGCACTAAAAACGTCATAACTTTTAATTGAATGAATGGAAATTTGTGTTCTTGTACTCTACTGAAACCTAATAACACTAGCTACAACTTTCTATACATCCAACTACTCAGAAAATGATTTTTTATGGCCCAAAACACAGTCGCAAAACCGGTATGTGTACAGCTCAAAATCTGAACAGTGTTCCCTCCAACCCTAAAGCCATTTTCCCTCCAAAATCCCCAAATCCAAGAACTCTAGAACCATCCCCACCAGCTAGGACCTCCATTAGCACAGCAAGAACCTCAAAAACTTGAATCCACTCACCACCAAGAGGCAGGAAGAAGGAAGAGGGGGTGTTGCAGGGAGGAGCTCGGGAGGGCTGCTGCTGCTGCTGTTGCCCAGGAGGGAGGAGGCGCCACCAGGGAGAAGCCAGGGAGGAGGAGGACACCAGGAAGGAGACATGATAAAGATGAGATGGGGATTAAGTGGAGGGGAAAAAAGAGGGGGTGGGGTTGGGGAAAAAATATGAGAGAACCCCTCTCAAAAGATTTAAACCCAAAACCACAAACCCTCGGCCGAGAAAGAACTGCGATGTTACAGGAGGGGCCTATGAAATAGGTCTTTCTCCTATCCACATCCCGTGGAGGGGCCTACCATAGTAGAACTTTCGTGCCCACCACAAGTGGGTCACAGAGGCCCTCACATATGCAAATGACATTAATAATGTGCAAGTTGCATTTTTCCAATAATAACAAAAGCATAAGCATAAACATTATCATTGTCCCAAATATAATCATGCGTAAAAACAATGGTAATGATGTATATCAAACATTTAGACTAGCTAGGTGGCAATCCTCATTCTAACTTTGATCCAACTATAACTATCAACATATTCTATGCACTTGCCTTTACCCACGAGGAGAGGAGTGGCACGAGGTTGAGGCCACTCCCAAAGTCACACCTCCTAAAATAAATTGCATATATCTCAAAACAATGCAATCAAAGCATAGATAACAAACATGGCAACGTCGAACCTACCACAACCCCAATTTTTAACTTCCACAAACGACGGACAAACCCACACCTTTGCTGTCCCGTTGGTCTAAAGGCTAGAAATCCTACCCCAAGAGCCCAAACAAAGGGAACCAAGAACTTTATAAAAAATAAACAATAATACCTTAAATATTCTAGTTACCCATCATTTTTAATGACTACATCAAAACCCCCGAATTCAACCCAAAAACCGATCTGTCATCAACATGGATAGTAACCTTCACAATTTCGTAACTATTTTTATACAACTCCAAAATAATCAAACGATGACATTTTTTAAATCTATAAGAAATTTCCTAGCTACTATAGTTATTGAAATAATTTAATTGGTCATATAATTAACCCTAATTTGCTAATTACCATGGCTGCTGCTAACAGGCACAAAATTAGGACAGTAGTGCTTAAAAAGGCCGTAACGTTTAAACCACTTAACCAAAATTCATGTTGTTGGTCTCTAATTAAACTTAAGACAACGATCTACAACTTTCACAACAGCCAAACCCTTTGAAAATGATCATAACTATTTCGAAACTTAGATCTAAAATCACAACCAGCGCTGCTCGAGTCCAAAACTTACCTATATCTAAAAATTCGCCCAATCCCCACCAATCGCAGCACCGAAACCAAGAACCCTAACCTAACCTTCCTAGAATACTAGCACCAAACCCACCCTCAAAGATCTACAAAAATTATACCTTTTCCAAAGAATGGCTAGATCTCGCCACCGCAAGCCTCTCCCTTGAATCTCCGGGGATGGGGAAGAGCAGGAGAGATCCAAGAGGTGGTGTACATCGGGGAGAACCAAGAGGGGAGGTGCACACCAGGGAAGGGACGACTCACCACAGGAAGGGGGAGGGGCGGACCAAAGAAAACAACACGGAGGAGAAGGCGACTGCAGATAGGGGCGCACGGGAGGAAGGCTGCGCCTGGGAGGTGGCTGGGGAAAGGGTTTGGAGGCGCAAGGAGGTGGTGGGTGGGTGGGCTAGGGTTAGGCCAAGGATTCGCCTTCCACCTGGGCCCAAAACAATAACAGTTGGCCCAGAAACAAGTCTGCTAGACCCCAAAAATAGCCCACACACCCACAACAGCCCTAAAATGCATCCAAACCATTTAGAATATTACAATTTGAAGTCCAATACATACCGTGAAAAGATAATATCTTAGCGGACCAGTTATCAAAACTGGGATCCTCATGATCACCTGTTCGTGTTTTTCTTGAATATTTGTCTAAACCTTCTATAGAAACATCCATAAAGAAGTTTATGAGGATTAAAAGCCTGTTACTTATTTGGGCCCTCAATTATTCGTGACTATACTCTGTTAATGGGCCTGCAATATATAAAGCCCATAATATACAGAACGAAGCCCATCCTTGTCCGAACGGTCACGTCTCCGACCAGTTCAGTCAAGTTGGTCAAAACTTTGCTTCACACTGGTCATCGTCGACCAGTGAAATAGTCACCCCGACCAGTGAATTGGTCGGGGACTAGCGGTTACCCCTGCACCCGAGATATGAAAGTGTATTTTCAACTTTCTTAGTATTTTTTCCGTACCCAAGATACTTCATTTGTTTATAACTTTTGTATCATAACTCCAAATTCAATCAAACAAGTTTATAAATTTGTGTAAATTCATGTAGATTTATGATATGCAAAAATATTTTATTCTTGATCTCTAGTCAGAATTTAAATTCAAAATTTAATAAGAACCTAGACTATGTCTTATAATAGAGTTTGTGCAAAACAAATTCAAATATGGATGAGATAAATTTTACTAGGCTCCTAAGATCAAAAGCTCTCTAAATATATAAAATATTTACATCTGGTCTTGGTTTGTATTAACTACATAAATGAATTAATTTCAATACACCCAAAATTCAAATATTTATAACTTGTGCAAATAAATTTTAAATTTGTAAAATTAGTTCCTATTGCTGAATATATGGTTACCTCCCTGTATATGCAAAAATATTTCACACTTTTTAAGGTTTCAACAAAGTTGGTAATTAATCTTGCCTTAAATTTATACATATGATTAATATAAAATCCATAAAAGGGTGCAAATGTAAAAAAACCAGTTCTTGAATGCCCTACATGATCAAACCACCTAATACAGTAAAAACTATTTTAATATGTCACAACTTGCACTTAGTCTTTTAGTTGAGATACACTTTCATATAATAAATAAGCTTGAGGACTTAAAATATAAACAAATAGAATAGTATAACTAAATATTAAATCTTGAACGGCTAATCTCAAAACAATTCTAAGGTCAAGATTATAAGAGTCGGCAAAAAGATCTAATTTGAATTAAGCTTATCAAAGACTTCATTTTCTATATGTACATAAACTAAAACATTAATATTTTTTTGCGGATAAAATCAAAAAGATGCAAAACCAGTTTCAAGACACTTCTATGGGCATAACCTGCTAATGCTATAAAAATGGTTACATGATCGCGTAAAGTGTAGCCGCAAATCTAAAACGAAGTCTAATCCCTTATAACGTAAACTTTCAAAATATATATGACTAGGCAAAGAATAAAAGATCTTGGATAAACATTAATACTAATGGAACTAGCTTAGAAATGCTCCCTAAAGCAAGACCATCCAATTCTGTAGAAATCATTCTAATTAAACAAGCTTTGCATCTGAATCCTATTAAAAACATAACCCTGCATATTATAAACCCTAAAATCCATAATATAAATAAATGAACTTAAATAATAAGGAATTAGTCATTAAGATATTTTTATCACGAGAATCTTCTTAAAACCATGAATTTATGTCCTATAACAGGTAGTCTTCATTTAGACCTCATATACGTGAGTTGTTAAACAATAGTGCCTTGTAATTCATTTAAGCCTAAATATGCATAGCCCTTAGAAGCAAATGCCTAAATGAATTACATGGCATTTGCTTCTTGAGATTATAATAGATTTATGCTTAAATGAATCGAGCCTAAATTATAATCTTGAGATCTCACCTCTATGCTAATAATCGAGCTAGAATCTTATCAAAAGTAAAGCTAACCTCAATTGGAAACACGAATAAAACCTAACATGTCATATAATGACTTAATTCTATTAATCCAAATAATTTTAGCCACTTGAATTCAAAGTTATAAATATAAGAATACATAATTTTAGCCTCTTGAATTCGTAAGATAAGGAAAAGTAAACCATGGAAAACAAGAAACTGTATCGTCTCTTAACCTAAAGTTGCTATTAATATATTGTAATGTCCCATTTTAATTTAAGTCTGGCGTGGGTCATCCTGGGTTGTTCGCGGGCGGTGTGGGCTGTTTTGGGGGGCCTCATTCTCAGTCTTGGGCCGTTCGAGGCGGTGTTGGGTCAACTTTTGGCCCAGGTGGGAGGGAGAAACCCCTAACCCTAATTTTTCCCTCTCCTTTCCCCTCCCAGCCACCACCCTTTCCCCTCCCCCTTGGCAGTAGCCACCTCTCCCCTTTCATCCCCTCTAGCTGCCCCTTCCTCTTTCCCCCTTCCTTCTCCTTCGCCTCCTCCTCCATGGGAGGTTCCCTGCCCTTTCTTCCCTCCATGGTGCTGCTCTAGGGTCCCTTGGTGGTTGCATCCTTGGTTGAGTGCAGTGGAGAGGATTGGGCTGTGAGGTGAGGAGAGGTTTGCGCGATTTGAGGGATGGGTTCCGTGTTCGTCATCGATCTATTGATCCTTTGGAAGGTATGATGTTCCTAGTTTGTTTTTGGGGTACCTTGGGTGCTGGAGGTTGGGTAGGGCTCAGTAGTATCCATTTTTTTTGTGCTGTGATCAGGTTGGAGATGGGGGAAAAGCGGGGGTTGGGGCGTGGTCTGATTCGGCCAGCGCAAACCTCTGTGTTAGGGCTGAGATTAAAAATAGTTCTCATCATTTCCAGAGGGGTTGCCTGTTGGAAAAGTTGTAGATAATCGTCTTAAGTTTATTTAGAGACCAAGATCACGAATTTTGGTTGGGTGGTTTAAAAGTTATGGCTGTTTTTTCTAACTGCTGTCCAGAATCTGTCCCTGCTGGCAGCAGTCACGGAAATCTGCAGTGTAGGGCTATCTAGATGTTGAATTAATTTTTCTAAAAATTATATTAACTTAGGAAATTTATTTTAGATTTCAGAAATGTCCTCCTTTACTTCATTTGGAATGGTAGAAAATTATTAATGCTATTTGGAAGTCTACTGTCCAGTGTGGTGGCAGACCGGGTTTCAGGGCTAGTCATGAGTGGCTAAATGTTTTATTTGAGAGAGTTGGTTCACAGGTATTATGTGGGTAATTTTCAGGGGTTTCATATAGGGCTTGGACCCTGGAGTTTGGGTTATAAGGGTGGGATTTATAACCTTAAAACCATCGGGACAGCGGAAAGACGGTTTTGGTTCGTCGAGTGAGAAAGCTATCGGGCGTTAGGAAGGGCGTAGATTTGATGTCGCTAAATTTTTATTGAACATGCTAGGAAGTGTATTGTTGAGTTGTATGTGATTTATTCTCAGGTGGTGTATCTTCAGGAGTGGCCTCAACCCCGCGTCACTCTGCTCCTCGTGGTTAAGGCAAGTGTTTTGGAATGGGTAGTGTGTGGTAGGAAATTGTTAGAGATGCTGTGTGTGCCATGGACTAGTTGATGAGTGGTTTGTTATGTTGATGCTTATGTGATGAACGAGTAACTGATAGATTAATTTGCTATGTCTAATGTTAACCAGGATATGAGGACTTGATTCATAGTAATGCTATGCCAAGATGAGATAAAATTGTTGTACATGTTGTTTTGGGTTACTAGTACATGTTGCACTCATGGCATGAAATCTGGCCAGGGCGGTGAGAAAGTCCTAACTAGTCCGGTAAAGTCGGTGAGAAAGTTATGACTAATCCGGAGAGCCATAGAGTAAGTCCTACATCATGATTTCATTCACCGTGGCGAATGGAACCGAGGAGTAGGCACCCTCCATCTACGGGATGGAAGGGGAAGAGGTGCACACCGACGGTGTGCACTCAGCTATACCGGTATACGCCTTTGAGAGGACATGTGCATCGCATGGCATTGCATCTTATTCAAGGAGATGAGTACGAATTGTTAATGATATTATGAATATGAAAATGATGAATATGTTGTTGTTGGTGCTAAATGATTCTTTTACTCATTTCATTATGCTTGCTGAGTTTTAAACTCACTCTTGTGTTTAATGTTGTTTTTTTTAGGTACCAAAAAGTCGGCATGCGGGATAAGGGATTAGCTACACCTCCTCACGTAGCATTTCACTTTAGGCAATGTTATAAGTTACGATTTGAATTCTTGGAAATAAGTAAAGGCCATGAAACTTGTTAAATGGTCAATTGGAGTGCTTAAATCTCTCGTTGGGTTCGTTTTTTTTGTAGTGAGATTGGAACTATTAGTATGAGATTTTGTGGATGTGACATTTATGTTCATTGCTTCTTTAGATGCTTTATATATTGATATTACTTGCCAGGATATTAACGTTGCTAAATTCATGGTAAAAACAGATGTTATGCTGCTGAATTTTCGGTATTAGCAATTGGTAACCTTGCTGGAATTTAGCTTGTTTTGGGATATTTAATTGTTGGAGTTTCTATGTTTGGTAGCATTCGGGCATGATAGATGCCGGGGTGTTACATATATATAAATAAAGGACAGACTAAAATGGAAATACATAAAATCATAAAACCCTAACCATACCTGTATTTCATAGCAAGTTTTTATTTGGTTTTCTATCTGTATTCTTTTTTCCCTTATTGAAATTTATTATTTGCTATGTTATCGTTGAACGACGTGTAGAACCCAACGTTCTAGATTCTGTCATCGACAACGCCAACTACGACTTCAACTTCGTTTAAGATAATGATCAGCAAGGCAAGCACCCCCCTTTGATCATATTTATCCTAGTATTTTAATTTTATTTTATTTTCTCAAACCAAATTATGCATGTTATTTCTATAAATCTGCTATATTGTGGTACTGGTAGATATACCTGTTATCTCATGGAAATTCCATAATAAGTATTGATATGTGAACCTTGATAACCCTAGAATAAGGTTAGACAATACATAATGTCAATGTGGGTATATACGATTACATATTCAACATGCTTAGCCACGCTCTAGTAACGAAAATTGAAGTAATCAGATTAAACCATTCCCTAAGAATTTAAAAAGGTTGGATATGACATTGTAAGTTGCTGGTATTTTGGTATAAAAACTCAAAATAAAACTATGATTTGACGCGGGCGAGTATTGGCAATAACTAGATGTGTAAGGGATAGTCTTGCACGTAGTGTAGGGAGAGATTATTGCTCGTGTAAGATTAAGGACCGAACTATGGGTTTTTTTAGGCCAAGAAACTTGTATAACCACAAGTGCTGGTATGGGACAGTCTTAAACCAATTAAGTTATCTAGTTTAACTTTACACATTGCAAGGCTGAAGTAGTACGGGCTCTCCAGTTAGGTTTGCTCGTAGGAGTTTCCACACCGAGGTGTGGGTAAATGCATACCAATACAACGGTGTAGGCCTTGCTATGGGGAGAAACGTTTTGGCTAGGATGGATTGCCAGACTTGTTGCGTGAATGGCAGGGATAGACTGCCTGAATTACTGTGTTATGACAAGGATGGACAATCATGTCATGGGTGTGTGTTTCTACCGTCATAAGCAAGGGTTTGTCATCACCGAGCTGGCGCAAAATTAACCTAGGTAATGTAAAGGTTTTTGTCATTAACATTCTGGCCACACGCCAAAGGTGCGTGAAACATACGGCAAAAAGAAAAGGTCATGACTTATGGGTAAAATTGTACACATCTGCAGAGTATAAATCTTTTTGAAAAGCCACGCCCGCGGTCAAGGGCACTTGGTAAAGTCATCACATAGTTAGATGTTTTATTATTTTCAAAATAGCTTGATTTCATATGTTATGCCTCGTGTTACCAAAGAATGGTGTTGGCAGGAATTAGACATATCGATGCTCACGTCGTGGAGGACTGTGAGTTGTTACTTATGCTTTACATACTTGTTATTTTTATATCAGTAAATATTGCATTTACAAATTCCGTTTGTAAATTACTACTCGATTTCTAAATTCAATCTTGCTTTATTCAAATTAACCGTAGAAGCCTCCTTTGACATAGCCTGCATTTCTGCATTTTGCAAATGCCACCCTAAGTCTTACTGAGTACGAAAGTACTCACCCTTATTTGTTGGTTTAGGTGAAGATAGCGAACCTCCAGATGACATGTATATATCTTGATGCAGGTTGCGGGAATTATGCTATCAAGTTTTTCTAGGGTTTATGCCTTGTCAGTTGCTTGAGGGTAGGATGGGCACACTGCAAGACTTTTGATTCTTCCGCTAATATACTCTGATTTGTAAGACTTTATTGTATAAATTGCACATTTTAAATAAATATAACTCTAGTCAAACTAGAGATACAAATATTTCCAATCAGAACTTCCAAACATTACATTAGTTCGGTTGTTTTCTTTAACTGATGATACCAAAAAATGGCTCAATTTGTACGCTAAAGAGTACAATCTAGTCATACAACTTTAAGGATAAATTCCACAATCATATCTTAAGCTAAGCTCTTAGCAAAGATAGATTAATGGCGTTGATCAATGAAATAAAGTATTTAAAAACCATCAATAGATTACTTCATAGTTATTCTTTATTTCATCCTCAATTTCAAACCTTAAAGTTAACTCTGCAATTTGACAACATTACCACTAATCCGGGGAAGCTCTAATGCACACAATACAGAATTCCTTAGCAAGATACATTCATCCAAAAGACTATACGAACTAACCAATCCATATACATTTAAAAGAAGGTTCACCTCGAATCCCACCATCTCTAGCATTCTAATACGCTTACCATTAAAGGTTTCAATAATCACAATTTTCCCCTTAGGAAACCCCATCTGAATTTAACATAATTCACAAAATCAATTCTTCCTTTAATTACCTTCTCCAATAATAATAACAAAAAATTATGATGCATATCATAACACATCAAACCAAGTCTAACTCATCATGATCAGCAAAGAGAAACATGCCAATATTTTAAGCACATTCAACCTAATAGTTAATTTAGCATAAGACAGTGCATCAACATTTTCTTTTGGTCTACAAACCATAACGAGCCATCAATCACACAACTTCCTATACCAAGTTTAAGACATATCTTTTCAACGAAACTTTCAACATGATCAACATAAAAAAATTCTTACAACCCATAAATCAATATCTCAATAATAAAAAAGAACTTATTCGATCAATTAATGACTCCAACAATTAAATATTATCTTCACGAGACATATATCATAAGAATGGATCTAAGATAGTCATTCACTAAGGGTAAAATCAAACACCACTACAATCATCTATGTTTCCTTATTCTTTGATTACAACATTAATTAGTCATTCCATTGATACACTATAATAAATTATCAATAAGCAACAAAGTCTAACAAACTCTAGTACTTTACACCATCACATTATCCTGAAAACTTCATTAAACACAAAATTCTATACCTTTTCAATCGCGATTTGTACTAGCATCAAGGGAACATGATTTCATACTTTCAATTATTTCAATAGTTCGCAACGACACACAAAATGTCTCTAATCAACGTTCACTTTATGGTCATCTTCTAAGGCAATTAAATGTCTCTACCAACACCTTATATTAGAATGTCTTTAACAACTAGCAAACTTACTTTCGCAATAACAGTAGATTACATCATTCCAATGTTCTAACACATCAAAGTATAAAGTTTTAAACATTCTCATTGGTCACCTACCCTAGAAATAACAAGGTGTGACCCCAATTTTTAAGTAAAGCAACAGTTCTCAAGCATGAACAATAACACATTTAATCATTACTAACTATAGAATAATCCATGATAGCAGAAAGTTATTTAGTTTTAATTGGAAAATAACAATTACAACTAATTGATTCAACTCACAAGTTACTAAAGAAGTACTTCATTTTATAAGTTGCACAAATACATTCTAAGTAACATGCTAAACAAAACTTCTTACTACTGATAAATTAGCATAGTCACATGATTACTTACTTTATTTACATCATTTTTAAAAAACAAAATTCTAGAAAACCCAACCGTATTTCACAAAGGAACTCGACTATTAAATCACAAGATGACAAGACCAAACTTTGACATGCAAAAGCACTTCAAGACAAATCTCAAAATTTAAAACTTCCACAAAAGAAGATAGTTGCAAGGGTATTCTTTTTCACCAAAAGAAAAACCAAGCGATCATCTAATCCATTTTCTAGTAAAGGAAGAAAGCATAAACCTTCAGAACTTAAGTTCTGCTCAAAAACTTCAACAACTTCTTTTAAACACAGAAACCGATATACACATACAAAAGGTAAAATTTTCTCCGCAAAACAACCAACAAAACCAATCGCTAGAACGGTAGCAATAACAACCAATAAAGACTCATTCACTAAACACTTTCTCTTTGTCTCCGGCCATTGAAGATATAACGAAAGCAACCTTCTCAACAAACTCTCCAATCTAAGACATACATAGAGAACAACTCTCCCATACGATGGGGTCCTAAACCTTAGGCGGTGGCTCTACCCAGCCACACCCACAACCAAGGCCTCTACCACGGCCACGCAGATAACCACAGCTTCTACCACGACCACATAGACAACCACCAAAACCCTTCAGCACATCTAATTCACATAATCACATTCCTTCGAGCCACTCAATCATAATCATAGCAATATACATCATCATAACACCATCATGTTCAACACACATATATCATCAATGCTCAAATAAGAAATTAAAGCGTAATGCAATGATTACCCATACCCTTTCTACTGTACATCAGAGTGTGTCAAGTTTTAAATTAGTTAACCAACCTATATCAAATTTTAAGTTTATTGTCCTATGGCAAAATTTTAAAGAATATGTACCTAAGCCATGTTTCTAATTTCTCAAATCAAAATTTTAATTCACTCTAGAGTAATTTTCTAATTTCACACCATGGACCTAAAGCCCGCTCTGATACCAACTGTGACACCCCGGCACCCTGTGTGCCCAAAGTGCCACTACATCACGCACAACTAATCAATAAACAGCAACTTTAAGATTAAATTCAACAAGAACACTATCCATTCTAAATAATTTTTTGCAACAAAAACAATCTCTCTAAATAATCACTACGCAGCAACTACAACTTATTAATGCAAGTAAGGGTAAAGGAAGATATCAATAACATCTCTGCACTGAGGTTCAACTCGATCTCAAGACAAGAACATAAGCCACACATAATACTTAACAAGACACGACCATTATGACAACCATAAACTTCACACATTACTTATCTAGACCAAAACCAAGGTATAACCAAAGTCTCATTCCGCTAATTGGAATCTGATACAATAAACTTTAGAAAACGGTTGTCTAAATTAGTGATAACAAGTGGAGCGATGGTGCTACAACCCCTTCCCAGATGCCGATCTCAATGTACCTAAAAACATTTAAATAAACAAGCATGAGTCCAAAACTCAGCAAAGTGCATCATACTAGAAAACAATACTTAAGAATAAAACATGGCAACGCCCATTCATATGTAGTAATCATACATGGTAATGAACACAGTAATTTAAAATACGCTTGTCACCATCCATGCAATGCATCATGCATGCTCATTGCCATCTCATAGCTCATACCGGTATAGCTAGGTGCACACCCGTCAGTGTGCACCCTCTCATTCCCTTCCAGCCCGTGGAGGGGCCTACCGAAGTAGGTCATTCATGTCTCACTACGTGTGAGACATAGAGGCCCACTCGGGTCACCTCTTCCATTATGAATGCACAAATGCAAGTGATAGGAATGAATTACAAATTGCATTCTATTACAACACTCACATTGCCATAGACATGTTTATAAACATAAACATGATCATAAATATAAACGTGCACATTGTCACATACTTACATCCCACACCTTATCATTTGCATCATCATAAACATAATCATCATCCTAGACATACTCATAAACATAACTATAATCATTAGCATAATCATATTCATAGTCACAAGCAAGCATTCAACATCCTAATATCATTCTAGTTAATATACTTGCCTCTAACCGCGAAGAACAGGGTGGCGCGGGGTTGAGGCCACCCCCGAAGTCACACTTCCTGAAATAACAATTACATACATCTCAAAATAATGTAATCATAACATTCGGCATCAACAATTGAAACACAACAAAGTGATCTCACAGCTACGCACCCCTTGCTGTCCCGCAGGACAAAACACCAAAATTTTAACCTCTAGTGCCCAAACTTATGAGACCAAAAGATTTAAGCCATCTATAGGTAATAACTCACAATTTACTAGTTTTCCACTTTTCTTTATTAGGTCATCACGCTTCTCTAATACAACTCCGAAGACTACTCTGTCCACTCATAGGACAGCAAGCTTCTAAAGATCATAACAATTTCTATACAACTCCAAATTAAGCAAACGATGATATTTTGAAATCTAAAGAAAATTTCCTAGCTTTATCTAGTTATAGAAATAATTTAATTCGGCCTCTACCTAGGCATGCACAGCACAACATCGAAGCTACTGTCAGCAGCAACAAGCTCTGGACAGCGAACATTCAAACTAGCATAACTTCTAAACGTTGAACCAAAATTAGTGTTCTTGATCTCTAATTAAACTGAAGGCCACGATCTATAATTTCTTATACAACCAACCCCTCAAGAAATGGCTCTAGATTGCCCAAACTAGCACAAAACTGAGACTACTGAAAACAACAACAAGTTCTGGACAGCAGACTTCAAAATAGCATAACTAATTTTATACAAATCCAAATGAAGTAAAGGATGACATTTATGAAATCTAAAGGAAATTTCCTAACTTAATATGGGCGTTATAAAAATTAATTCAACTTCTAGATAGCCCTACTCTGCAGCTTTTCGCGACTGCTGCCAGCAGAGGTAGATTCTAGATAGCAGTTAGACAAACAGCCATTACTTTTAAACTACACAACCAAAATTCATGATCTTGGTCACTAAATAAACTTAAGACGAATATCTACAACTTTACCAACAGCCAACCCCTCTGGAAATGACTGAAACTATTTTTAATCTCTGCCCTAAGATTCAGATCAGCACTGCTTGAACCCAGATCTCGCCCCACAATAAAATTCTCCCCAAACCAATCTAATCACTACAGTAAAACCTGAAATTCTATCAATAAATCACCAAAACAGATCCACAAAATAACTCAAACCTGAAAGAGGGACTCCAGGAAGGAGGAGGGGCGCAGGAAGGGGAGGGAGGAGGTGTTGCACAAGGAGGAAGAAGGGGAGGGAGTCAATCTGCAGGGAGGCGGCTGGGGGAAGGATTAGGTGTGGATAGGGAGTGGGAGGGGAAGTGGGCTAGGGTTTGACTAACTTTTCCCTCTCCAGTTGGGCCAAAACTAGCCACAGATGGCCCAAACGGCCCCTTAAGACCAAATCAGCCCACACATGCCATACTGCAGCCTAAAATAGCTCAAAATTAATTAGGATATTACAAGATGCCAATGGCAAAGCCACCGAAATAGTAACATTGGTGGTCGTGACCTTTGCGATCACCACTTCCACCTCTTGTGTTTCGTTGATCGGAACGACCAGCGTCTCCTCTGTCGTAGCTGGGAGGTCTTCGGTCTCCACAGCCTTGGAAAACTCTTTGGTTGTGGCGGTCATCCCACCCACCTCCGTCGTCACCACAGAAGCACTGACCTCTTTTGTGGTTGATAGAACTTGTCCAACCAGTGGGTCATCAGCAACAGTCGAAGGATTTTCACCCTCAATGCTGTATGGATTCACTTGCCCATTGGTCGGGTCTTCTTGGGCAGCAGCCTCAGTTAATGCTAAGGCTGTTGTGACCAGCGGGCTGGCCTCAGCACCTACTTGGGCAACTACATCCTACTTCTCAGGATAATTAGGAGCAGTTGCCTAAGGACAAAAAAACTCTTAGATTCTGAAAAGAAATACTCAGAAATAAAGAACAGTAGAAGAAAATACCTGCAACGAAGCCCTGAATCCATTTCCTAGGATATTAAAGGAATGGATGATACCACAATATCTAGGTCGGGAGTCTTCCTCTTCCTTGATATAATCAGAGGGGCATTATCCTCTTCCTCTTCACTCTCACCCTGAATAGAGGGGAACGTGGGAAGATGTCTAAATGGTAAATCCCAATTGCGACTAAACCATTTCTTTTACGCACCAGTGATGAGGTTCTCGTCTACATCCCCGCAGCAAATGTCACCCTCTTCTCTTGTGCCTGGGGCTGATCGTGAACACGCTTAGAGCGTACAGCACCGACCGGTACCAAGGCTTGGCTAGTGCTGGTCAAATCAGCACTAGTCTGAGCAGTGGTCGGGTCCACTGCCTTGGAGGAATCTCTGGCAGAAGTCCTCGCCTTCTTGGTTGGCGAAGCCAAAGCTATGATCTCAGACTGGTCGGCAGCCCATTTCTAACCATAAATCTAAAAACAAATTTAATTATTAGCATAAAAAAGTTAACGAAAAAAATAACCAAAAAAATTTCTTGGTACTTACTGTGATGCGTTCATTGTTGAACTCGTCAATTTGCCCAATCAAGCTAGACGCCTGCTTGTCCAAAGCAGCCTAGTCAAATCCGTCAGAACAGATGCACATCATGTACGTGATCCTAGACCAGGTCTCCTCAGTGGTCAGAACTGACAAGAAACATAAAAATATCAGTAAATTTTCCATAAAAATAAGTGGAAAAAAGAGGTTAGAAATTTCAAATTTTCTTACCTCCAGGTTCATCTTTAGTAGGATCCTGGTCACCTTCCATTCCCCAGGCGAGTCTAAACCGCCTCTTCAAAGCACTCAACTTGTGGTACAGAAAATCATAAACGATCTTCTACCCCGACAAGCCCCTAGCACCAAGTTGGCAATGACTTTCGCAATGTCTCGCTACTCGTCAGTCAGCACCAGTGAATCTTTTCCTTCTTTCCTTCAGCCCTTGACGACACCGGTGCAGCTTTCTCGGTGAAACAGAGGTGGCTACCCCTCGAGGTTTCAGAGTAGAACTACTCCTGACGATAATCACACCATGTATCTTTGGTCGGGGGTAGGGGATATTGGGAAGCCATTTTATCCTAGAGCTTAAAATAAGCGCCCCCAATGATATCTTAGCTCTTGCTATTTCTGGTGTACTGATAAAAATGGCGAAAAAGGCGAAGTGGAGGAATGCCAGGAAAGGCCTCACAAAGATGCAAGAAAACACTCTAAATTAAAATAGAATTAGGAGGAAGATGATGAAGCTCAATCTTATAGTGATCGAGCACATCAGCAAGGAACTCGCTCTCAGGAAGGTGAAAACCTAACCTAACAAAGGAGACGAAGAGAACGAGGCGCCCTTCTTGGAGCACCGACTTCCTATCCTCTTCGCTCGGATTCTACCTCAGCATTTCGCTCTAAGGGATCAAACCTTGTTCTTCGAGCTCTTGAATGTTCTCCTCGGTGAGAATAGTCTTGTCCATGGCAATGAGTTGCTAGGAAGAAGACTTGAAAACGAAAAGACCCCGAGAGAATTTCTAAAGACTTAAAAGGGTTATTTTGTGCTCAAACAACAAAGGCGTAAGATGTCCAAAGAAGCCTACCTCTTCATATATATACTTTACTGTGTCGGTTCTAAACACCGTTTAGGTTTCCAAGGAGACATAAAAAACTGCCTTTTATGAATATTCAACCAATACAATGATTACCATGAAACCCAGTAATAGACATTAAAAGCCTGGAGTAAAAAAATATATTTATTACTCAAGTCTTGGGGGCTAGCTGACGAGGATTAAAGCCTATTTCTTATATGGGTTATCAACAGTTAGAAATCATACTCTATTAATGGGCCTGCAATTCATAAAGCTCATAATATAGAACGAGGCCCACAACTAGATGAACGGTTATGTCTCCAACCAGTTTAACTAAAATGGCCTATATATTGCTTCACACTGGTTATCCCCAACCAGTGAAACTGGTCGGGACAAGCAGTTATCTCCGCATATGTCTCTGTGCAGATAGCTATATGACAGGTACGCATAACTACCTAGAAGTTATCGTTGAAAAAGGCACCCTTTGACTAGAAGACACCGTTTAGCGGGAAGGCACCTTTTGACTACACGACGTTTTTTTAAGAACAACTGCCACCTCTTCATCTGATATAAATAGGGAGCCCATTCGTACTATCCAAGCAATGGCAATTGTAATTGTAATTGCAATCATAATCAGACTTTCAATTCTTAGACAGAAACTCTGTAACTCTTATATTCTATTAAGCAGCTTGGCTAATAAAGAAGTAATCCCCATATTCTCTTTCACAATCTCGTTACACTGGAAACCCATCATCATATTTTCATAAGCTCAATTAAGGGACCCTGGGTCTTGAACATCGACAACAATATTGTAAATGTGTGTACTAGCGACTAATCATGGAACTATTACAGTAAGCACATGAGACCTTCTCGGTTTTCCATGCTAGAAGGGAGGGTCTCGGCAGCATTGGTATCAGATTGGAGTCTTTAGCACATGAGGTTAATCTTCACTTAAACCTAGTCTAAACTCATTTGCAGGTGCAATGGCTAGTGATTGAGTGATCTGTCAAGATCCACTCTATCTCTACATAGATATCAACATTTACCATTTTTTAGGAAATTATATACATCTCTTATATTCTTTGTGGTTCCATTGACATCAATGCCAGACTTCATACAAATGTCATCCAACAATTCATTTAATGAACTCATAAGGACTCATATCATCCAATGATCTGTACATGTTGCCATTTCTATCCTTATCTTCTATAAGGACTTAAAGCTCTGTCGATGCTCTTATTCTCTGCATTTTATTAACTTGCTAGAGATGTAATTCTGTGGAACATTATTTCATTCATAGGGAGAGATATATGATCACTCAAGACCTTTAAACCACCGCTTTACACAACCTTATAATGGCCCATCATATTCGAATTTACAAATTCGATTTTAGCTATATTGGTTTTACCTCAATTGTTGGTATCCATTTGACCATTTATTGTTGAGTAGTCTACTATAGAACTCATCCACAATCATAAGCAATTATAGAGGTAGGATTTTCAATAATATTTATATTGTTCTCCCATATGGGTATCTTAATATTAACAAGATCTTCGTTATTTCCTAAACGATAGAATCTTGGTTGTTCTATAATCCGAGTCTTATACTACGCGCATGTAAAACTCTTCCTCATGATGAATCTATTGGCGAACTCTCTCACCTGATAGGCAAATCTTATCATAGGAGTTTCACATAGTGATTTATCAATCACGTGACTTTATGTTAACAAATCATAGATCCACATGTGTCACATATATTCCTAGATCCTAAATTGTAACATCCCAATTTTTAGAATCTTTGGATTGGTTTCATGTGTTTTAGCATTTTTGACCATTTTCAAAATTTTGTTTCTAATTAAACCTTAATGTGGATTTTTATTATTTTGAAAAGGATTTAATATGATTAATAATAAAGTGAAAAGTTATCAAAAATATTTTATTTGAGTTCCATACACTCTAAAGTATTTTACATAATTTTATATGAAGTTTTTGAATTTATTTGTATTTATTTGGAGATTATTTGTACTTCTAGATTTATTTAAAAACAAAAGTATTTAAAATTATGAAAAAAGCTTTTGGGCTGATGCCATATGTGCTATTCCAATCCAGCCAACACCGTGGGCTAGCATCGCAACCTAGCTAGCAGCTCAGTCCATCGGCCATTTTCGTGCGTGAGCCACTAACAGGTAAGGCCTTCGTCTTCACGTGTCCGAGCTGGACATGGTCGAGAGTCCATTATTCTTCATACGAACTCTGATTGAGTGCATTCAAATTTATAAATTCATATGAATTCAAGCTATATTTTTCGGTGTATTTTATTTTATTTTGTGAGTTTGTGTTGTCTTTGTTTTTTATTTATTTTGGTTTTTACCATTCGTTTTTTGTAGACGTTGAAGTGCTGGGAGCGTACAAAGGTGAAGAGTTGATTCAAGTTCAAGGTCTAGATCAAGATCAAGAATTGTTCCAAGGCAAGTTGTGCTTTGATCATGTTGAACCCAATTTTATAAATTCTATTTTGTTTCAATCTATTGCATGCTATTTCAAGTTATACTGCTTTCAAATAATTTGAGAATTAGTTATTCAACCCAATTGAATTATACCTACCTTGTTATTTGCTATTCCATATTCATTTGTCACCCTAGAATGGATAATTATTAGTTGGATGCTAATAGATGCCCACGTGAGTTGGTTAGATCATGCTTAGTATGCTTAGCCATGCCATGAACAATTGATATATCTTGGAAGTACAAATTCAATTTGACTAATGATCTATGGAACATGTATATGAAAATGGTGTGTCATGTATTGTCACACAATGATGTACAGTTGTTAAAGGCATATGTTACACGATAATCAACTAGGGTGGTAAATAATTTAGATTGAGAAAAGTGGCTAGAGATTAAGGTGTGTCTGTGTGACATTGGGTTTGTGATTATATGTAAATGTGTTGAGATTAATTTGGAAGTCTTGCCTCGGTCAATTAAGGACTTAACCTTGTAAGCCATTGAACTGGCCTAATCACACAATCACATGTCTATTATGGATCAGACCTAACTCAGTACGTTACTTGGTCTTGGCATGTGATGTCTTAGGTGGTAGACAAAGTTGTGTGTAAAGTCTGGGGAAGGTGTGTCGTTTTAGCCACACATCTCGAACAAGTATTGTTCCTCCAACGGTAAATCCATCATATTATTCTGCTCTGAGTGAGGAAGGAACAGTGAGTTCAAGCTTATCAGAGGGTCAATGTTCGGATATAGTTTTCAAAAGTGCAACATCCCAAAATAATTTCAAAATAAATAAAAATATAAAATTAAATAAGTAAAATGAAAAATACAATTTTGGTTGTAATGTTATTCTGAATTTCCATCCTTCTCATCATTTCTTGCAATTTTAGTAGTTTAGAAAATTGTTTTCAATATTGAATTATTAATTTATAAAACTATTTTGCAAAAAGAATGATTAAAGAAAGCTAAAGTACAAAATAGATTAAATAATAAATCACGAGGCATTATGATTTTAATTCTGGGTTTTCACTATTTTCTCTGATTTCTTGCATTTTGGTCTTAAAACAAATTGTTTTCAACATTTTATTCTTGATTTATAAACTTGAGAAAAATAAATTACATAATAATAAAATCTATAAAAATTATATTTAAATCAAATTCCATCATTACAAACCACTTGAAAAACCCCAAAGTTTATGAATGCATTTAATGTAGATAAGGGTTTAAAAACTATGAAATTGACTTAGAACAGTAACCTTATCCGAATTAATTAAAATAATAATGACATTATATTATCCTAAAAAATTTATATTATACTATAAAGTACTAGGAAAACCCTCGGTAAAAATATAAAAAATAAATAATCAAATTTGATGAGTTTAAAATTGTCTAACTGAAAAGCTAAAAAAAATCATAATTTCAATGTCAGAATTATTATAAAATAAATATAAAATACCTTAACCTAAAATTTTACAGTATAATAATTAAGATATTATAAACCTCCAGTAAAAGTTTCAAAAAAATTTAACTACATTTATATCCTCATAAAAATAAAAAATAGAGAAATGAAAATCTGGACAGCTGGATTGTGAGGATGTTTAAAAATTGTAGAAACATGATCTATATCTAAAATTTTTATAGAATGATAAGCATTGTCTTAGGTTCATCCAAAAAAAGTTTCAAAAATTTTGGGCCATTCTAACTAGATTGAATTAGCTAAGGAACTCTGCTGTGCCCAAAGCGCCAAGTGGGGCCCACATGTAAGAGACTTCTTCCCACGAATTGAACACAACAAGAACCACAGCAGCCTCCATTTTTCATCCAATCAAGCTCACGTAAGCCATTGCCTCACCATTGACGTCGCCCAAGCCATCAATGCACTGCCACCCCACTGCCATGTCCATCCCTATCCCTTGATTTGCGCCATTGAGATTGCAACACGTTGCAAACTGAGCTCCATTATAGCCACCGTAGCACCTCCATTTCGGCTATTTAAGCGAGCTCCGGCCCCAAACAAGCACCCAAACCACTTACCATCCTCCTAGTACCTCCCCCACTGCCAAATTTCACCCGAGCTGCCTCAATCTCACCATGGCCAAACTTCCCCATTGCGGGCAAAAACCGAGCTAACTTCACAACCGCAGCTCCATAATCAAATTAAATTGGTAGGGAGCATCCTCATCCACCACCAATCAAAACCCCTAAATAAATTTGGCCTCACCATTGACTTGGAGTTCCACCACCGAGCACACCCTTGCACAGCCGCCCGTCGCTATTGCACCACCACCATAGCCCATCTCAGCCCAAGCCAGTGCCACCCACAGCATCAATGGACCTCTAGGGTTCCATTTTAGCGGTCTCCTTTGCCTCCCTGCACTTTCTCCACCACCGGCCGAGGCATGCCCGAGCTCCAGCCATGGCGCCCTCTACTCTATTCAATCAGCCACTGTTATATTCTAAGAACTATATGCACTGACAGTGGCCCCAAGTGAATAGTACTAGCATTGAGTGCTCTTTTTAGCTCATGACAGGAAGGGCAAAATGAACCAGGCACTCAAATGGTGATCTGGACATAAGGTAATGGGCTTCAGGAACTAATTTGTTTGATTAAACCTTGAATTCAAATGGTTAGGCCCTAATTTGACTGAGTTCAAATAACCTTGGATATGCATGTATGCATATATTTTCCATAAAAATCCTTATACCTAATTTGCAAGTTAAATAGTAGTAAGGAAATAATACTTGGACCAACTTGATTAGGCCTTAATTAGGTTATCTAGTTCATGGTTGATAAACAAAGCAAATAAATCCGATTGTTTTAATACTTCAATTCTTGAGTCAGGAGATTGGCTTGATTAGCTTGGTTAATCTCTAAACTCAAATAATAAGATCTTAAGGTGACTTTAAATAATTCAAAACAACTCGTTGTGCCCTCATATAATAGTTTGCAAATTAGAATAAGGCTTTAATAACATACTTGACAAGTGGGATCATTTATTTATGTAATTAATCGACCGTTTAGTAGAAAGGTAAAAAGGAGAGAAAGAAGATCCTTGATTGGTTATCAATGGAATCTTCAAATCGGAAGTTTAGTCTAAATAAGCTTGACTAGTTGAATTAATTGAACACTGAGACCATAAGAAGTATTTGAATAAGTTTAAGCAAATCCTTATCTCAAATATACTTTTATGCATGAGTGCCATATAAGAAATCTATTTAAAATGATATCTGGAGAATAAGAATATAATATGCATGGCTCACTTGACGGAAAATGTCGAACCTAAAGTTAAAATAAACTTTTGTAGATTCAAACGACTCTTATCTCGATTAAATCAACTAAAATCATAACTAAGTTAAGACTGATTAGAATCTCAAACCAAAAGGTAGCTTAATGAACTTAGCTTAACTAATCATCGAATGAGCTTAATTAATCATCAAATGACAGTGTCAGAACCTAAAATAAAGAAAACCCTAATTAGTTCAATCATCCTTATCTTAATTATATCTCATAGTTTAAATATTACTTTAAAAGTAAGAAGTATGACTGAAATACCTTACTTGAAGAATCTAGGTTTCTTTCATATAAACTCCATATACTTAAAAAAACCAGTCTTAAATGTTCCCTAGGGCAAGACGACTTAATAGTATAAAAATCATTAAAATTAGTCATAGCATGTACTTGATCCCCTAATTGGAAACATGCTTTTATGTAATATACACATAAGGATTCAAGATGTAAACAAACCAAATGGCACAAATAGATGTTAATATATGTATAATCAGTTTTTAAATACTCTTTGTGTCAAGACCACCTAATACTATAAAGATAGCCATATTTAAACATGCATAGCCATCGTAATGAGCTTTAAAAGTTGTACGACTAAGCCTATTAAAACCTAGTGATCTCACCCTCGTGCAAATAATTGAACTCGAACTTTATTCTTTTTAAAAATAAAGCCAGCTCCAATTAGGAATTTGAGTAAAACCTAACTCGTGCAAACAATCCCCGAAGAACGTGAACCCTATTCATATATTCTATTAAATTACAACCTATTTGTCTATGTGAAATAATTAGGGTTAAGTATATTTGCACCTAACATGTTATATAATGATATATGTCTTAATTTTATTAATCCAAATAATTTTAGCTTCTTGAATTCAAAATTATACATATAAATATACATAATTTTAGCCTCTTGAATTCATAAAATAAAAATAAATAATCTATAGAAAACAAGAAGCCTTGTTACAACATAGGTTAAAACTGCTAGTAATAAGTAAGAGTAAAAAGACAAAATAAAATGCGCGAACATAAAATCAAGAAACCTTAACCCTAAACCACACCTGCTTTATGTAGTAGGTTTCTATTTGATTTTACATTTGATTTCTTTTTGCCCTTATTAAAGTCTGTTGTTTTCTATATTTTCGTTGAATGACGTGTAGAACCGGTGTCATTGATTCCGTCGTCGACAACGCCAACTGCGAACTCGACTTCGTCATAAACAACAATCAGCTTAGTATGCTTTAGAAATAGGAAGACAAATGGTTGGTTATGCTATTTGTTATGAATAATGATTTTGGACATAATGGAAAATGTTGGACATATTGGGAATTATGGTACTGGTACTTTGATAAAAATAAAAATAAAACTATGATTTGACGTGGGCGAGTATTGGCAATAGCCGGATGTGCGAGGGATGGACTTGCACGTAGTGTAGGGGAAGATTTCTCGCCCTGGTCGGATTAAGGACCGAACTATTGTGTTGTTTTCAAGCCAAGAAAACCATACAACCACAAGTGCTAGTATGGGATAACCGTAACCTATTAAGTTACTTAGAACTGGCTTTGCACATTGGAAGGCTAAAGTAGTATGGGCTCTCTGGGTAGGTTTGATCATAGGGGCTTACACACCGAGGTGTGGGTAAATGCATACCAATACAATGGTGTATGCCTTGCTATGGGGAGAAACGTGTGTGGTAGGGATGGACTGGCAGAAATACTGTGTGAATGACAGGGATGGACTGTCATGTCTTTGTTGTGAGTTTCTGCCGCTATAGCAAGGGTTTGTCATCACCAGGTTGGTGCAAAGTTAGGTCTAGATAATGTAACAATTATGTCATAATTCTCTGCGGCACACCAAAGTAAGTGTGCTAATAACGTTGCACAAAGAGTCGGTCATGTCTTGTGGATAAAGCAGTACACCTCTGTAGAGTGTAAATTTTTTCGAAAAGCCACACCTGCGGTCATGGGCTCTTGGTAAAGTCATCATATAGTTAGATAATTTCATATTTTCATAAAATGGATTGGAATTGGAAACATGCGTTGGAAAGTTTACATTTCGGGTTATTCCATACTTTGTCATGTGTGGCAAAGACGGTTTTATGCCATGTGTTGGTAGGGAATGATTCGAAGTGTTGCTCATGTCGTGGAGGATTGTGAGTTGTTGTACTTATGCTTACGTACTTGTAATTTCATATACCTATCAAATTGCTTTTACAAAATTTCGTTTGAAAATTACTACTTGATTTACAAGTTCAAATTCGCTTTACCCAAAATAATCATAGAATCCTCCTTTGATATAGCCTGCATTTACTGTACTTTTGCGAAACACCTTAAGTCTTGCTGAGTACGAAAGTACTCAACCTTGATTAATTTGTTGTTTTATATGGAAAAGAAATTGAGGCCTCTATGGATATATGTGTCACAGGATACGGGAATCTCGATGATGAAATTGAAAGATCATGTGGAGGTCTACTCATGTTGGTGATGAGTAATTAACTAAATTTGAGCTTGGTTTGCTCTGGTTTGAGTTGGATTTGAATTGGATTTTCAATATAAAGCAATTTGAGTTGTGTCTGCCAGGGGCGGCACTACCGGCTATGTGGGAGCGGTTGTGTCGACCGAGCGACAGTACCGACCGGGGAAGCGGAAGTTATATTCCAGAGAGAGGTATTCGCTGGTTCTTTAAGGGAGCGGCACTACCGGCCATGTGGGAGCAGTAGTGTCGGCCGAGTGGCACTACTGGCTCCAGGAGGCGATAGTGACGGACAATAGAGCAAACGTTGAGTTTGAATTTTGAAATTGCGTGAGATATATTGCATATCAATTTGGACATTGCTATGAGATGTGTTTCCTTGTTTTTGATGGTTGCAGGTCGACGAAGCTAGATCATGGTGAGGCGAAGGATGATCGGGACTAGGCGAGGTGTGCCAGAGGTTCAGACAATCGGGGATCGCCGGAAGATGATTTGAGACGTAGTCGTGACAAGTCATGAAGACAAGGAATGGACGAGATGCTAGCTAGGCGCTGCATGGATCAATGAGGGCCATTGGATCTTAGTCTAGTTGATAGGTTAGCGGGTCTAGTTAGTGTGCTTCAAAAACCGTGCAAGAAAACCCATTATGTATGTGGGTTTTGGGTGAGCCCTTGCATGGCTGGTTGAGTGAGTTAATCCTAGCCTTTGGTGAGTGTTCTAGGGTTTAGAAGCTCATCCAAGGGTAGTAGGTGGCCCAAGAGTAGTATAAATATAGGGGTAGGGGTAGCCCTCCTCCTCTTGAAGGTTTTGAGGTTCTTGTGCTCCTTTGAGTTTTGCCCACTTTGTTGTGAGGCTTTGTAAATCTCCCTTCCAGAAATAAAAGTTTAATCCATTCCTCTCAATTCTGAATTTACTTTTTGTATTTACATTATGCTTTAAATTCAGTCTTTAAATTCTGCAATTTACATTCATGCAAGTTGGATTTGCCTCCCCTCCTTCTAAATGCTTTTAGATCTTTTGCTTAGAATGTATGATTGATGGATGAGTTTTCTTCACATCATATCCCAATCATCTACAAATCTTGTGTTCTTTCTTACAAGAAACTAATTTTTGTTCATGAGAGGATCAGTCTTGGAAGATTGGGTTTTTGTGCGTTCTTGTCTTGTGTTCTAGCTTGCTGTGACATATGGGAAGTCATCTAGGATCATCTTGATCATCAAGAATCCATGAGCAAGTTTGGGGCTCAGTTTTTGGTTTTGTACTCGTTCTTGTGTACCCTTCTGTAAATTTGAAAAAGGTTGGAACTTTGATGTCGATTCTTGCAATAGCCGGTTGGAATAGGTTCCTGACATCCATTGGAAGTTGTCCACAAAGTTTCATTGAGTTTGGATCATTGGATCAAAAGATTCTTCAATTTTTCTTTTTGAACTCGTGCTGAAATCGTTGTTCGTATGCCTATTTTTACTGTAGCTACAGTAACTCTGGTAGTACCGCCCCTACAGGGCGGTAGTGCCAGCCTCATGCTAAAATTTGAGAAAACTGATTCTGCCGCCTCCATTTGATACTGAAGTATTTTGGCTTGGTTTCTTTGGGTGAAAATTTGTATTTGTGATCCTTTTGGGGGGATAAAATTTATTTTGGGATCATTCACCCCCTCTGATCGCCATCTCGATCCTTCAATTGGTATCAGAGTCGGTTATGCTCTTTCATAGATCTTGACCGGTCTCAAGAGCCATGGCGATGGACAAGTATTCCACCAAGCCTCATATTTTTTTCTGGAGATGATTTTCCATTTTGGAAATCGTGGATGGAGTCATACATCACTGCCCATGGCTTCCTGATATGGCAGAAGGTGAAACTCCCGTATGAGGTTCCTGCTGATGAAAACGTCACGGTCGGCGATATGGCTGACGTTGAGGCGAACGCTAAGGCAAGGAACATTCTCATACAGGGTCTTAGCCACAGTGAGTATGATAGGATTTCTCACCTCCGTTCCGCTCACGAGATTTGGGTGACCCTAGATGCTTACCATGAGGGCACTACTCAAATCAAGATCGTGAGGCAGGACCAGTACAAGCGTGAGTACAACAAGTTTGAACAACACGCTGGTGAGAGTCTTGATGAGTGTTTCAGTCGCTTTACTAAGATTTTGAGCGATCTCCGAGTAGTTGGTTGCATGTACTCTAACTCGAATAATGCTCGACATTTCTTGACTGCACTCGATCTTAGTGTTTGGGAGATAAAGGTGACCACCATCAAGGACACCACCGACTTGTCGACTCTGACTCTTGACGGGCTTTATTCCCGCCTCAAGACTCATGAGATCGATGTCGTCTCTCGGAAGATGAAATCTCAATCAATGGCTTTGGTCACCGATCCCATTGGATCTTCTTCTTCTGATTCTTCTGTTGGTTTTTCCCTCTCCACTCTTTGCGAGCTAAGCGATGACCAACTGGAAAAATTTCCAGAAAATGAGCTTTCTCTTCTTGCTCGCAAGTTTTCTCATGCCTACAAGAGGGTGAGAGAAAGGAAGAGAGGTGGCATGATCACCTGCTTCGAGTGTGGTGGCCCCAACCACATTCGAGCGAATTGCCCTAAACTGGAGAAGGCAAAGAACGACATCAACGGTTCGGCAAAGAATGATTACATCGACAAGAACTGCAACAAGAAGCCTCCAGTTTGCGAGCTGACGTGTGAGAAGAAGTACCGCAACTTCTTCAAGAACAAGAATCTCTTCCACCGCGTCCTCGCCGCACTCGATGACATCAACCTCTTCGACACAGAGACATGGAGCGACGAGGGTGAGAATGAACCGCAAGAGAAGAAAGGCGGCGATGACTTCACCGGCATGTGCTTCATGGCCGACGCAAACGGCATCAGCGACTCCGAGCTCTACAGCGACTCGGACGAGGTACCTTCCTATGACCAGCTCAATGAAGCTTTCTACAAATTAGGAAAATTTCATACTAGGGCTAAAGCTAGGTGTATAGAGCTTGAGAAGGAAGTAGGTACTTTGACTCGGGAGTTAGCTTCACTTAGATCTTCTCCCTCTCGAGTCACTGATGACTGTTCTTTGTGTGATGCTTTACTTGAGTTGTAGAAAACCTAAGGACCATATATGATAGTGTGCTTACTGAACTTGATGGTCTTAGGTTGAAGAATGTTAGCACTAGTTCTGTTGATGCTATTCCTGTTGAGGCTAGTTTTCTTCATGCTCACTCTACTCCCTCATGTGAAAATTGACCTAAATTGCTTGCTGAAATTGATGCCATGAGCGATCACCTTAGGAAGCTTTCTTCTAGAAACGATGAACTTGAATTACATGCTTCTAAGGACTCAGTCAGCTCGTGTGGGGCTGTAAGCAACTAAAACTTGACAATGAAACCTTGAATGTCAAGTGTGCTAAACTTGCTAAGGACTTACTAGATAAGTCACAAGAAAGTTGCTTGCGATGTGCTGAGATTGAGGGGGACTTGGATAAAATCCATGTAGAACTTAGGAAGAAGTTGAAAGACCAAGCCCATTGGATTAGAAATACATCTTGCATTTCTTGTGTCCCTCAAGATTGAGGCAGCCGTGCTGAGGGAGAAGAATACACGTGCTGAGAGAGCTTCTCTTTCTGGTTCTTCTTCTCTTCCCTGTTCTTCATGTGCCTCTTTCTTCCAGGAGTGTGAGTATCTCATGAGCACTCTCGAGAAGTTTGTAGGAGGCAAGAAGAAGCTCAATCTCATTCTAGACCAATCCAAGATTAGTCGATTCAATTAGGGTCTAGGATTTGACTACTTGAAGCACGCTCGGGCGCATCCTCCCACCATTGTGCATGGCTCCAAGAGTGGTGAGATCGTGGTAGCTCCTAGGGTAAGTACCACTGTGTTTAGGTCTGCCGGGGTTGTCCATGGGATCTCTGATCAGAAGATTGCTCCTCCTACTACTTCTGCCTCTAGCAAGGCGAAGTACACATGCACCTTCTGTCAAAAGAATGGACATTTGGTAGATTTCTGCTTTAGGCGCGCCAAGATCACAAGGCGTGAGCGTGTTGCTGCTCTTAGGGGTATTCAGGGTTATCCCCAGACTCTGAGTGCTTCTAAGGTACGCACTGCTTCTAGACAGGTTAGAGAGTCGCCTCTTTTTGGGCAGCATCCAGGACTCTGTTTTCAGGCTGTTCAGTTGAGGTTTAGTCCTGGAGCTGCTCGTTGTCAGTGTATCCGCCGTCCTCTTGAAATTCCTCATTTTTCCTATCGAGGTAGATATCAGCGGCGTGAGGTGTTTTCTGGTAGGAGATTTAGGTAGCCACACTGGGATGGTTCGGCCTTTGCACCACGGCGGGCCAACCCAGTTTCAGCTCCCAGATCGTATACTAGGGTTGCTTCTGGTCGTGTGAGAGTGGAGCATCATGTAGATACCAAAGTCCAGTCTTTTTCTTTTATGGCTGGCATCTCTAGGCATTGTGTAGTTCAGTAGTGGGTTCCTAGATCTTCTCTTTGTCCCAGTATTGAGTCATCTTTCTCTCGTGTGCATTGACTAGGTTCATCGGATGGGGAAGGGAGAGGTTTGGATTGTCAACTCTGGTTGCTCTCGTCATATGACTGGAGACTCTCGTTGGTTCTCTTCCCTAGTCCGAACCCCCGGAGATGAGTTGATCACTTTTGAGGATGCTTCATCAGGTAGAGTCATTGCTAAGGGCACCGTTTGCATTAATCAGAATTTCATTCTTAAGGATGTTGCCTTAGTAAGTAAGCTACAGTATAATTTGCTTTCTATGTCTCAGCATATCGATGACTCTTTCGAGGTAAGCTTCAAGAGTAGTGCCTGTAGAATCCTCGATTCTTCAGGAGGGTTAGTTTGCGGGGTTTCTAAATATGGGAGAGTCTTTCGTGCCGATTTCTCTGCTTCTTCTAGAGACTCTCTCTGTTGTTTGATTGCTTTTGAGTCCCGTGATCTCTCCTTCTGGCATAGGAGACTTGGTCACATTGGATTTGATCATTTGACCCGAGTTAGCAGCCACGACCTCATTCGTGGTTTGCCTAAACTCAAGATGGATAAAGACTTAGTTTGCTCTCCTTGCCGACATGGCAAGATGATTGTTGCTTCTCATCCCCTAGTCACAGTTGTGATGACTGAAGCACCAGGACACCTCTTACATATGGACACTGTTGGTCCAGTTAGAGTGTAGTCAATGTGTGGGAAACGGTATGTTTTTGTCATTGTTGATGATTTTTCGAGGTACTATTGGGTGTTCTTCATGGCCTCGAAGGATGAGTCTTTTACCCATTTCAGGGGTTTGGTTCATAGGTTGTCTTTTAAGCTCCTTGGTGCCTTACGAGCTATATGCAGTGACAATGGCACGGAGTTTAAGAACTCCTATTTTGAGAGTTTCTGTGTGGAGTCTGGTTTAGAGCATCAGTTCTCCTCTCCCTACGTCCCTCAGCAAAATGGCATAGTGAAAAGGAAGAACAGGACCCAGGTAGAAATGGCTAGGACGATGCTAGACGAGTACAGCACTCCTAGGAAGTTTTGGGCTAAGGCTATAGCTACTGCTTACCATGTTTCTAATCGCGTATTCTTGAGAGCACATTTGCACCGCACTTCTTACGAGTTGAGGTATGGGCGAAAGCCCAGTGTTTCTCATTTTCGTGTGTTTGGTTGCAAGTGTTTTATTTTGAAGTCTGGTAACCTGGACAAGTTTGAGTCTCATTCTTCTAATGGTATCTTTCTGGGTTATTCCACTTCTTCTCGTAGCAATAGGGTCTGGAGTTGCGATGCGCATAGGATCGTAGAGACCTGCGAGGTGACCTTTGATGAGGCTAGCCCTGGAGCTAGACCTGACATTTCAGGCTCTTCTTCCACATCTGAGACCATCTTTGTAGAGGATGAGGATGATGAAGATGATGGTGTTCCACCTGATCCAGTCCCCTCTACACCTGAGGTGCTTCCCGTTTTGATTTCTGCACCTTAGGGAGACCAGCCCTTGCCCTCTGACTCTCATGCAGCTAGAGGCTCTGCTCCTACCTCTTCTGTGCATGAGGTAGAGGCCACTTCTGCTTCTAGACCTCCCTGTCATATTCAGCATTCTCATCCACCTGATCAGATCATTAGCGATCTGTTTGAGCGGGTCACTCGCTCAAAATCAGGTTTGTCCAGTTTCTGCCTCCATTCTGCGTTTGTTGCCTCCTTTGAGCCAAAGGATGTTTCTCATGCATTATCCGATGAGTCATGGATTAATGCTATGCATGAGGAACTTGAGAACTTCGAGAGGAACAAGGTATGGCAGCTTGTTGAGCCCCATCTGGTCATAATATCATTGGGACTAAGTGGGTGTTTAAAAACAAGCAGAGTGAGGATGGGGTTGTCATTCGCAACAAGGCTAGGCTAGTTGCACAGGGCTTTTCTTAGGTTGAGGGTCTTGACTTTGAGGAGACATTTGCCCCTGTAGCTAGACTAGAGGCTATTAGGATCCTGCTTGCATTTTCTGCATCCTGGGGCTTCAAGCTCTATCAAATGGATGTCAAGAGTGCATTCCTCAATGGCTATATTGAGGAAGAGGTTTATGTCAAACAACCTCCAGGATTTGAGAACCCCAAGTTTCCAAATCATGTATACAAGCTTTCCAAAGCTTTGTATGGACTCAAGCAGGCCCCCAGAGCATGGTATGAGAGGCTCAAGTCTTGTCTTCTCAGCCATGACTTCAAGAAGGGCGTAGTAGACAAGACTCTGTTCATCAGACACTGTGAGTCCCATTTTATTCTCATCCAAATTTATGTGGACGATATCATTTTTGGTGGCTCATCTCATTCTCATGTGTCTCAGTTTTCTGAGGTGATAAGCACAGAGTTTGAGATGAGTATGATGGGCGAGTTGAGCTACTTTCTTAGCTTCCAAATCAAGCAGACTCGGGAGGGTACTTTCTGCATCAAGGTAAGTACACTCGGGACCTACTGAGGCGGTTTGATATGTCTGATGGTAAGCCGGTGATGTCTCCTATGGCCACCACTGCTGTCCTCGAGCCGGATGAGGATGGTGAGCCTGTTGATCAAAAGGAGTTTCGGAGCATGATCAGCTCCCTCTTGTACCTCACCGCTTCGAGGCTGGACATATATTTCGTTGTGTGTCTGTGCGCTCGATTTCAGACCTCTCCTCGCGCCTCTCACTGCCAAGCGGTGAAGCGCATCTTCAGGTACCTTCGTGCTACCACTGATTATGGTATTTAGTACTCTTCTTCTTCTTGTCTTTCTCTTCGAGCCTTTTCAGATGCAGACTTTGTTGCCTGTAGGATAGATAGGAAGAGCACTTCTGGCACTTGCCAATTCATTGGCACTTCTCTTGTTTCTTGGTCATCTAGGAAGCAGTCTTGGGTTGCACAGTCCACTGCAGAGGCCGAGTATGTTGCTACAGCGAGTTGTTGTAGTCAAGTGCTTTGGATGCGTTCGACTCTGCATGACTTTGGGTTAGCAATAGTGAGTGTTCCACTTTTCTGTGATAACACTTCTGCTATTTGCATTGCTAAGAACCCAGTGCAGCTTTCCCGGACCAAGCATATTGATGTTAGATATCACTTCCTTAGAGACCATGTGGAGAAAGGGGATATCGTGCTTTAGTTTGTAGAGAGTGACCACCAGTTAGCCGATATCTTTATTAAGCCTTTGGATAGCTCCAGGTTTGTTGCCTTGAGGAGTGAGCTTGGAGTCATGTGCCCTTACGGCCTATTGTGAGGGGGAGCTAGTTTGTATATTATATATTATATGATTTCTTCCAGCATTTCCTTTCTTTTGCTTTTTTTGGGTGATTATGGGCTTATTTTCCTGAGTTGAGTTCACTTCACTTAGACTTCTAGCATGCTTTGCATGGACCTCTCATCTTGTACTTTAGGTTGCTATCATACGTGATTAGCTATTCTCTCTTCTCTCTAGGTTGAGTTCCCTCACAATCTTATAAGTCTAGCAAGTGTTAGGCCTCCTGAGTAGACAGGGTCTGTGTGCACTCCCTAGTTTGGGATCTAGAGTCAGCTTTCCTATGTCAGTCACTGGGGAAGATGAGAACGAGTCTGAGCCGTAGTGAGTCTCTTCTATCTTTTCTATGCTCTATAGCCATCCAGTTTGCAGTTTTCTCGACTTCTCCTCCTCATTCTATTTTTTTGGTTTCCATTGAGTTCATTTGGGTTCTTCTTCACCTAATTCTGTTAATAACTCATTTTAACCAGATTTGTGCTTAAATTTATTCACTTGTTGAGGGGGAGTCTGGGAATCTGTTCATGCATTGCATATAGACTGCATTTTCTATTTTATGAGCTTTGTCTATTATGCAAATGATTTAATCTTCATACAATACACCATGCTACATCATTTGAAGAAAATCACTAGCTTAGATATGTCCAAGTTCATTTATCTTGCTAAGCTTTAAAAAAATTAATGAACATAAGCTTTAAATGAAAAACTTGATGAAACATGTTGCTTTTACTTGCTAGGTTTCTTCTCTAGAGGTTTGTGTCATAATTTGAGAAATTTTGGAGTTCTCAAGAGTCCCTATAGCAACTTGGGTGAAACTAGTTTGTTTCATACTTGAGTCCTTCATATGCTCATAAATCAATGTGCTAAAATGAAAATTTAAGCAAAAATGACTCTATTTGTGCGCATTCGACTCAACACCTTACATTCACAAGACAGCTTCCCATTGCACTTGGGATGAACTTGGAATGCATAATGTATGACCGAGAACATCCTCTTAAGAGTTCATCTTGAAATGGTCGCATATGGCTTGAGTCAATTGCTTCAAAAAATGCAAATAAATAAAAAATATATAAGTGGGTAAAGAATGCAAATAATGTCAAACATTTGCACCCCACTATGTCTTTTAAAGTTATTAAAGCAAAATTTGCATTAAGTGAGAAATGAGCCCGAAGGACCTTGTATGCTCTTCTAGATTCCCCAAGTGTTGAGTAGGTTGAACTCTAGGTTTTCCTTTTTGATCCTTAGAGTGGCTTTGCTTCTATTTTTTAAACTAATGCTAAGTGTTGCACTTGTCAAATCTTGCTAAAAATGAAATATTCAAAACTAAGCTTGTATTTGCACTTGGACATGCCTTAGAGTAGTCTAATCTAAAATTGACTAGCTTGGTGTCATATCTTGTCATTATGATCACTTGGATAATCTTCAAAGCTCTTTAGATGCATTTCATGCATACATGTTGAGAAAGGGGGAGACAATATGAAATCTTGATGCCTATATTGCCAAAAGGGGGAGAAATTGAAGAAAAGGCATCATTAAAAATATAAAAATGAAAAATTTCTTGGATCTTATGATTTTATTGAAAACTTGCAAATCTTAAGAATCATAAACTTTTATGAGTGTTTATTGGACTTTTAGAGCTTTTGTGGAAAAATTGTTCTTTATATTACCTTGCTATAAAATCTGTCTTACCAACTTGGTCATGTTCTCAGTCTCTTCTCTCTGGACCATTTTTGGTTTTGCAATCAAATTGCTTTCTTCTTCTCTAATTCAAACTCAAATTAATGCCTTTTACGATGTTTGTCAAAATACTCATCAAGGGGGAGATTGAAAGACCATGTGGAGGTCTACTCATGTTGGTGATGAGTAATAGACTAAATTTGAGCTTGGTTTGCTCTGGTTTGAGTTTTATTTGAATTGGATTTTCAATATGAAGCAATTTGAGTTGTGTCTGAAAGGGGCGGCACTACTGGCCATGTGGGAGCGGTAGTGCCGACCGAGCGGCAGTACCGGCGGGGGAGGCGGTAGTTATATTCCAGAGAGAGGTATTCACTGGTTCTTCAGGGGAGCGGCACTACCGGCCATGTGGGAGCGGTAATGCCGGTCGAGTGGTACTACCGGCTCCAGGAGGCGGTAGTGACGGACAATAGAGCAAACGTTGAGTTTGAATTTTGAAATTGCGTGAGATATATTGCATATCAATTTGGACATTGCTATGTGATGTGTTTCCTTGTTTTTGATGGTTGCAGGTCGACGAAGCTAGATCATGGTGAGGCGAAGGATGATCGGGACTAGGCGAGGTGTGCCGGAGGTTCAGACGATCGGGGATCGCCGGAAGATGATTGGAGACGAAGTCGTGACAAGTCGTGAAGACAAGGAATGGACGAGATGCTAGCTAGGCGCTGCATGGATCAATGAGGTCCATTGGATCTTAGTCTAGTTGATAGGTTAGCGGGTCTAGTTAGTGTGCTTCAAAAAACGTGCAAGAAAACCCATTATGTATGTGGGTTTTGGGTGAGCCCTTGCATGGCTGGTTGAGTGAGTTAATCCTAGCCTTTGGTGAGTGCTCTAGGGTTTAGAAGCTCATCCAAGGGTAGTAGGTGGCCCAAGAGTAGTATAAATATAGGGGTAGGGGTAGCCCTCCTCCTCTTGAAGGTTTTGAGGTTCTTGTGCTCCTTTGAGTTTTGCCCACTTTGTTGTGAGGCTTTGTAAATCTCCCTTCCAGAAATAAAAGTTTAATCCATTCCTCTCAATTCTGAATTTACTTTTTGTATTTACATTATGCTTTAAATTCAGTCTTTAAATTCTGCAATTTACATTCATGCAATTTACTTTCATGCAAGTTGGATTTGCCTCCCCTCCTTCTAAATGCTTTTAGATCTTTTGCTTAGAATGTATGATTGATGGATGAGTTTTCTTCATATAATATCCCAATCATCTACAAATCTTGTGTTCTTACAAGAAACTAATTTTTGTTCATGAGAGGATCAATCTTGGAAGATTGGGTTTTTGTGCGTTCTTGTCTTGTGTTCTAGCTTGCTGTGACATATGGGAAGTCATCTAGGATCATCTTGATCATCAAGAATCCATGAGCAAGCTTGGGGCTCAGTTTTTGGTTTTGTACTCGTTCTTGTGTACCCTTCCGTAAATTTGAAAAAGTTTGGAACTTTGACGTTGATTCTTGCAATCGCCGGTTGGAATATGTTCCTGACATCCATAGGAATGTGTTCACAAAGTTTCATTGAGTTTGGATCATTGAATCAAAAGATTCCTCGATTTTGCTTTTTGAACTCGTGCTGAAATCACTGTTCGTATGCCTATTTTTACTGTAGCTACAGTAACTCCGGTATTACCACCCCTGCATGGGCGTTAGTGCCAGCCTCAAGCTTAAATTTGAGAAAATTGATTCTTCCACCTCCATTTGATACCGAAGTATTTTGGCTTGATTTCTTTGGGTGAAAAATTGCATTTATGACCCTTTTGGGGGGATAAAATTTATTTTAGGATCATTCACCCCCCTCTGATCGCCATCTCGATCCTTCAGAAATTTTTCTAGGGTTTATACCTTGTCAGTTGCGTGAGGGTTATGTGGCTCACTACAAGACTTTTGAATTTCCGTTGCAGTTTATTTTTTCTTTTATGGCTATTGTACAAACAGCTTCTGCTATTATATGTAATAAATTGTGTATGGATGTGATTTCAATTTGTAAATGTGCGTACTAGCCACTGATAGTATTGTATGCACATGGAACCCATAGTTGGTATTTAATACCAAAAATGAGGGCCTTACAAAAAGGTTTTGTTATCATCTTCTTAGTCACATGTTGATGGGTACGTGTAATGGCTGACATTATAAGATTGATCATATCTTGTGGATAAAGTGTATAACCTCTTAGAGTGTTAATCTATTCGGATAGCCATGTCTCCAGTTATGGACAATGCTCGGGAATTTCACGCAAGGGATAGATTTTATAAATAAAACTTGGGAAGGGAGGCTGTGTACCGATGGAAATAATGGAAATTAGTTTAGGCTATGTGCCAGTTTATCTTGAGAAATATGTTAGAACTTATTATTTATTGTTATTTGTTTTAATGTCATTTCAATATATTTATTATATTCAATTGAAAACACTACTTTACTGCAAAATAGCCATACAAGCCATTCTTTCGACTAAGCTAAGCATTTAGTTATAATAGACTTACATTTTGTACACAACATGTTGAGTGCTTTATGTACTCACTCTTACCATAACAAATACATCAGTTGAATAGGAGTCTACACCTGCTATAGAGGAGTTCTAGGAGGAGATGAGTTACTAGGAATCGAACCTTACCAATTGCTTATGGTATATCGATGGCTCATCTACGAAGTTTTCCATTCTGCTACTGTTATTTTCTTAGAGCTAAAGTCCTATGAGGCTTAATAAATGTAAAGTTGACCTTAAGGTCATTCAACCTCCTTTTATTCAATAAATATAGTCTTTTGTTATGTTTCCGCTATATATGATTGTGATATTTCATCTATGTTACCACTGTGTGCACTAGCGTGATCCTAAACTAGTGCAATATACACAAAGGGTCTGAATTTGCATATTCAGGTCTCGACATAAATGTAACATTATAAGTCCTCTTGCATGAGTGGGTATACGTCTATCCCAGGATATCTCCACTCAATGCATAATTGCTGCTCTCGATATCGAGCAAATCCCCACTCACCTTTTGCGGGAGTATCATCTGAACTCTCAGTTCAGCTTGACTAGTGCGTTAGTCTCTGCTCATAGCCTTTGCTCATGGCATCCAAGTTTGAAGATATTTTCATTTCGTGAAAATATCACGGCATTCCAAACATGGGCTCAATTTTCCCCCTAATGCTGAGATGATATCTTCGGAGCGTATTACAAATCCCCTATTATGGACTTCGGGATATCTCATATCCATAAACATATATCCAACACACTGTTGACATCCATGATATTACATTTATGGTGGTGATTTATGTGGGAAATGTTCCACAACACTATCAATAGGCAGAATATGTAGTGCTCTGGACTCATACGCAATATCATGCATAAAGGTTACAACTATTAGTCAGTTATCCTCAATCTTTTTTGAGTTATAATTTTGTCAACTCAAGGCCTTATATAGAACCATGTGGATGCACTACTGTCATACCCAGAATTATATAATGAACATCAAACAATTTCATTGTAAATTTCCAACTTCATCCATAAAATTTAATTTGCTCCGATGATTCCAAAACTGGGTTCTTAACTCAATTGGTTATAACAGTTTCTCTCTCTAGGAGTATAATTGCTAATGGACAATGTCCCCTAAGCGAGTGTAAGTTCAAGCTCCATTAGTTCTGGTGATTGGTTTTATATTAATGTTTAATCATTATTTAATGACAAATATAATCATTATGAGGCTAACATGTTTATTGAGCTTTATTCTTATTAGTCTCAAATTTGGATGGAAAATGAAAAACTCAAGGTATGCACTCGTATTCACTCTATTGTCTTAATGCATACTTATGATTCAAGTTAAAAGATGAACTCTTCTATTGCCTTAGTCTAAATATGTGCATTATGTTTCCAAATCTATATATACATGAATGCACACATCTAGGGGGAGTTGATAATTTAACTTGATGTTTCAATTGTATTGATCCATGTCCTCTTGCGATATAATATAAAGGATCAAGACTTTGAAACAATCTTTTGAGTATATATAACTTGTGTAGTTGTAGTATACTCATGTTAATATAGGATAAACTCATATGCAATCTAATATTGATTATGTGCATATTGATTCCATGTTCAATTAGTTATATGCACATACTTAATGGAGTTTGTTCTATAGTTGATGGTCTAAATGTATTGATCCCATTTCTATCACTCAAACATATATGGATCATTACTAACCATCAAATTGAGTATATGAAACTTGTGTAGTTATATATACTCATGTAAATTTAAATGAAATTTAAATTGAGTTCAGTTGACTTTTAAACAAATCAAAGAATGGTTCACCATGTGTTGATGGTGTCTTTTTACTGATTAAGGACAAGCGGAAAATTCTTGAGTATAATGAAGTATTAGTTGCATCAAAGTACTCAAGACACAATTAATCATTCAAATTGATTTGAGTTGTGCTGAATCGATCTTGGAGGCATCCATTATGTGTTAATGGAGTGCGGTGATGATTGAGACAACCATGTTTGTTGGACTGACATCTTCCATGAGTTGTGAGGTAGGTTGAGTCAAAGAAAATGAAGAATCGGGAAGAAGAAGAAGTCATCATGTGTTGATGAGCTTCAAAGATGAATCCCAAGTGAAGAGAAGAGCTAGAAGATTCATCATGTGTTGATGATCAAGAAGAAGATTCGATCCTGAGAGAAGATGATTGGATATCATAAAAGCTCCAAGTGGATCTCTAGAGGCAAAGGTATGACTAGCTAGGGCTAAGGATGTGTTCCTAGTCTTTTACCAGTCTCGGTGTTTGGATGGGAGACTGGATTGCTAGTTATGTGACGTACTATTAAGAGGGGTTGAGTCATTTAGCTTGAGCTTCATCATGTGTTGATGAACTCAATCCGGTTCGCTCTAACTCACTCTCTTGATTGGTTTTTGCATGGAGCTAACCATTTGGCATGTGTTGCGAATGGGTGAAGCTCGTGCATTGGATTTTGCATTAGCTAAGTATTTGTATGTGTTGCAAATAAGGGAGCTCATGTTTGCTTCTTATTGAATCTTATTTAATTTGGTTTTTGTATGAAGCTATGGATTTGCATGTGTTGCAAAAGGGAGATAGCTTATGCAAATGTTGTTTATGTGATTATTGCTTCGGGCTAAGTTTTGCATGTGTCGCAAAAGGAGATAGCTCAAGCAATTTGGTTTAAAGTGGTTTCATAGAGCTAGAGATTTGCATGTGTTGCAAATAGAGAGCTCATGCACTTGAGTTTGAGTTGTGGTTTGCATGGAGCTAAGATTTGCATGTGTTGTAAATAGAGAGCTCACGCTTTGGTGTTTAAGCTTGTGATTGGATCATGTGTTGATCATCATAAAGCTAAGCTTGGTTTGTGCTTTGAGTTTGTAAAATGTGTTTTTGCACAATATGGTTTAATTGAATCTTATCTTGAAGCATGTGAATAGGGTTTGCAAATGCGTTTTGCAAATTGACTTGATCATGAGTTGATCATCACATGGCTCAAGATTTGTTTTTAATTGGTTGGAGTTGTTATTTGCAAATGAACTAAAAGTTATGGGTTTCGATCCTAGAGCATGTGTTGGCATTTGTAAATGTATGTTGCAAAGTGTCGGGATCATGTGTTGATCCTTACATGGCTAGAGGATTGATCTCATAGGTTCTCGATTTATTTGCGAATGTATTTTGCAAATAAGCATGTGAAATGTGATTCTTTGAAGCATGTGAAATGTGAATAGGGTTTGCAAATGTGTTTTGCAAATTGCCTTGATCATGTGTTGATCATCACATGGCTCAAAGAATCAATCATTATTGGTGTTTTATTTGAAAAGAAAAGATTTTTTGGTGAAAAATCTATTTCTAAACTGGGTGACCAGTGCTACTAGCCATGATAGCCCGGTGTTACCGGCCGAGCGGTAGCACCGGCCCCAGTGCGGTGTGTAAAAACCCGAGAGGATATTTTTGGGGTTCGGGCAGGACGGTGCTACCGGCCATGGTAGCCCGATGCTACCGGCTGAGCGGTAGCACCGGATGAACCCTCGGTGTGAACATTCCAGAGAGGCTGTTTTTGGGTGGATTGACAGTCCGGTGCTACCGCCCATGGTAGCCTAGTGCTATCGGCCGAGCGGTAGCACTGCCCCTCTGGCTGGTGTGAAAAATCCAAAGAGGGATGTTTTTGCAGTCAGCTTGGGGCCGGTTGGCCGGTGCTACTGGATTTCCTATAACGTCTAGTTTTGTAGCCGTTGGCCTGGAGTCTGGTGCTACGGGGCCCAGTTGGGCAGTAGCACTGGGAATTCTGAGTTTTTCCAGATTTTGCCCCTAACGGCTAGTTTTGGCTTGGAGGCTATAAAAGGAGGCCTTGGGGGCATTGGTAGGTAGGTAGCGTTATTGTGAGTGTGTGGGAATTATGTGCATGTGTTGCTCTCTCCCATTTGCTTCTTGAGCTAGTGTGAGCCTTTAATTGCATGTCTTACAATTAGGAGAGGATTGAGAGCCTCTTGTGCATGTGTTGCACTTGAGGAGGATCCTAGTGCATGTGTTGCACTTAGGTGATCACCGGAGTATGTGTTGCACTAGGTGAAGTTCAAGCCAGAGGGCTTGATTTGTTACTCTTGGTGTTTGCCGACACTTAGACAACGTAGCGGCGTCGTGCGCGGGAGCTCTCAACGGAGGTTGTGAGAAGCCCTAGCAAAGTTTGTGAAGGTTGGAGCTCGCCTACCCGGGAGGGAAAAGGAGCTACCACTAGTGGATTTGAGGTGGGTTTTCAATTCGTAGAGCCAGTCCAATTCGTTTGGGCTTACCTCAACGTGGACTAGGGGAGACCGACAAGTCTCTGAACACCATGGTAAAAAGTATTGTGTCTCCTTGTGGTTTGCTTTCTTTTGCTTTTTACATTCAAGCAATTTATATTCATAGTAGTAAATTGATTGATTGCTTGATTATCTTTAAGATTGCAAATTATTGTTAGAGACATAATTAGTTAGTGCACTTAGTGAGCTAGTTGTTTTAGGCCTTAATTGTCAAAACCGTAGTTTATCACTTCCGCATTATTATTTGTTAAGGTTTTGGTATAAGGGTAATTAGAGGTGAATTGATTTGTAGAAATTAGTAGAGTAATTTTTTAAAAACCGCCTATTCACTCCCTCTAATTGGCATCCTCGATCTTATAGCGAGAGCATCTCAATATATGTGTTCACCTGTGGAAGCATTAGTTATACCACAACGTACATGTATAGCTCCTACACAAGCTCAATTATTTCTGTCATGTCACCCTCAATCCACTCTAGGAAAGTAGGTGACTAATGATTCTCCCTCTCGTTAAAATGATGTCATATCATATAACATATCCATAGACATGGATAAGGGAGATCTAAAATTATGCTAGACATGGATAGGGGAGATCTGAAATTATGCCAGTAGAAAATATTTAGTCCAATATATTTTCTTAATGCCCAAAGTGCCCCAATCTTCTCATACTAAATTTGTATGATTTGGGGTCTTTCAATTGCAACATGTTTACATTTAGTCAGTAGAAATACGTTCTAACGCAATAGCATATGATGTATATATAAACAGGATATATACAGCTAAACTCATAAGTGAATAGAACTTCAAAAATTGACCACTTCATGCTCAGAAGCATGGAAATAACAAATGTTCATCTTGAACATTAACTGAATCACCCAATTATCGTAGTTGTTCTATATGAACATACATATTAACCAAAAGCTGGTGATCACTCATGATCAACATAATCCTCTAAGTCACACTCTTTTATTTGGGGCTTAAGATTGCTCCAAGCAAATCTTACATACTCATTCATCATAAATTTATGAACTCCCAAATACCGCCTTATATGCTTAAGCAATTCCCTCATTGATTTGCTTAGACTATGTAGGTTGATCATTGCCCCAGGAAATATCACCTATATTTTAACCTAAGGTTTCCAGTGTAATTTGCCATCACTTTATTCCACATATTAGAGCTCTAACCATGTTTCGGCTTGTGATCAATCCATAGATACCAATAAAAAATAAATAGACACTCAAAAAAAAGGTCGAGGACCGATGCGGAAGCGGTGCTCACCCGTTGCCGCACCTCGTCCTCACCATGCACAACGGCGGCGACAGCAGCGATCTCCGCTCCATCCTTCTCCAACGAGCCAGTGTAAAGGCAACAGCAATGGCGGAGCTTGGCGGCGTAGCAGCCAAGATTTGGAGGCGTTGAATTGGCCAGCCACGTGCAACACTGATGTGGCGCATGGCACACCTCGCCCAACGGTGATGTCCTTGCCCCAATGGAGCCCGACATCACGCGAGGAGGCAAGCCACGGTGAGCCTGATCCTGGTCGGTGGTGTGGCGCAGAGGCGACGCCAGGTCCGGTGGGATGGCGAGATCGGTCCGGCGACGGCATGCCGCAGAGGCGGCACCCGTGCTCGGATCGTGGCAGCGGAATGGCGGATCGTTCTCGGATCGTAGCGGCTCGGCCAGTCAGCCCGGTTAGCTGGCGGCACACCGCGAAGGCGGCGCCTGGTCAGCGATGGCAACGGCGCGCTAGTGTGTACGTGAAGGCGTATGGCTGGACGGCCGGGGGAAGGTACGGTCTCCCACACGCGGAGGCATGAGCCTGTCTGGCTGGCAGGATGGCTATAATGAACAGTAAAAAACTAATATACTGAATTGAAATATTACCGCTAGAATTGAAAACTTAGATCAAAGCAACATACCTAAAAGGCTTAGCTTTAGAGCGTTATCATGCTAATAATGTGTTGTATATTCACGATTATATTGCCAACGAATGAAGCTCTCAGCTCACAAACAAAAATTAAATGTAGACAAGAACACAAGATGTTGTCCCAACCTTCTTAAAGATTTTTTGCCTATAGTCTTATGTGTATAATGGTTAGTCCATGCTACTCCTTATATAGGAGAGGCACGACTTTTGGACAAAATAAGTAATATGGGACTAAACTAGCTAATAGATGTCATGAGTCAGCTACCCTTAATAGACGTCGTTTAGGTAAAATGTACACACTGTCAACCATCTAGACGGACCGATATGTAACAAATGGGTTGAATATTGAAATTCTGGATACCCTACGATAGAGTATGTACTACAAAAGAACCGTGTGGCAGGCCTAGCAAGAAAAATCCATGGAAGTCCATAAAAAGTCCAATAATCTTTGGGCCCAGGCTGGCTCCACCCCTGATCACACACCACACTTCGCATTTGCCACTCACGTCCTTCAATCCGTTCTACCAACACTCCCCATGAACACTGTACTGTACCTGTAAAATACTACTCAACAATGTATGTTTATTTACAAAATATGGTTTCCTGCACTGAAAATCTTTTTGTGGTTGGCAGAGAAGGGAATCAAGGGGATCTTCCACTTCCCTGAGTTCCCTGAAGCTTTTCTTTCCTTCCCATCTTTCTTTTCCTTCTCCATTCTCCCTATCGACTCCGATGCGTCTCCAGTAGCCACTAAACTAGAATTTCCTTTGCTTTTTCTTGCGCCACTAGGTTGGCACCTTCCTTGTGCTTGCCCCATCATGGATGATCCATATCTCTGAAAAGAACAACATATCTTGTCGGAAATACATGCCGTGAACCTCAGACAACGTAAATTATATTCCGTTTGTTTCGACAACGACTCCCGTTGAACTGTCAGCGATTCTGAAATAAGAAGTTCCAAAAACAGCGTTGTTCTACACCTCTACCTTCCAGTCATGTATATTTATTTTTGTAGAGTGCATATAGCAATGCATGGTCAGTAGTAACTATCATGTGATTCATGAATTCCCCCCCCCCCCCCCCCCTTCTTTCACCCAGCTAATTCACAAAAGAATGGCCAACTTTGAGTGGAATTTGCAACAGGATAAGAAGGGCACAAGAAATCAACAACAATATCTGTAGAAAATTGGGACTGTTAAGTGAGTGAAATGGAGACGGCACCCCCGATGGATCTGCTTATCACCTCATTATGTTCTATCTCCAAATGATTGACTCTAATCCATCACTTGTGCAAGCAAATTCTACATCTTTGGAAAGCACATTATTTTGGCTTATTTTGTTCCTGGCCTAGCTACTTTAATTGTTCTCAGTTATCGATTGGCCATGTATACGACGCATTGGAGTTGGAGTGCAAAGGCAGCTTTTGCAAGAGCATAGCTCTATGCAATCAGCTAAAGGCAGTGCTCAAAATTAAAGTCATCCACAAAGCCTTAGCATTGAAGCAAAGATCGATTGTGCTATCTCTAGTGTATCTGAATGATATATCGGTTTCAGTGACTCTGCGTTCGTGCATGCTTTCTGTTCAGTCTAGGATGTCTCAAACAAAGGAAGCTGCATGAGGCCGCTTCTCTTTTTATATCAAGAACTCACTTTGATGAGCTCTTGCAGATGGCAATGGAGATCAGAGGATGCCATGACCAATGGGGTCGAACTGGAGTATTTTTCAGTGAGGAGTATACGCAGTGTGCTGAAATGCTAAGAAAGTCTTTAACCACTCTGTTGTTTTATGCAGCATAGTATCCTATATAAGGTGTATAGGGATCAGTTGGCTGTCTTAACTGAGGGGAGATGCACGTTCAGCTAAAAAAATCTTTAATGAATCACTTTACTTCTGTAAATGCAGAGTTGAGAATATTGCATATCACATATCTGTTTAGCTACATCAGCCTTGAATGTTTCTGAAGAATTTTCGTTCAAAAAAAAGTTTCTGAAGAATGGCTCATCAGTTTTCATCTAAAAACAAACAGTTGTACACTTCATTGGACGTTGGAACCTGCTGAACTGTCTCTATTTGGTGAGGAAGTCAGATATGATTCAACTATGATGCACTTCAATCTGTCGCGATTCGCCTGCTATACATCTTCAAAACTGGAACATAACAATTGGAAACGCTGAATATTGGACCAGGGATTGGAACATTGGTCAGCAAACAGTTCCTAAACTGTGAGTAGGTGTCTTGAAACATAGCAGGTTCTATCTCATGCATCATAAGTTCATGAGGACTTTCCGAGGCAGCTGCATGAGTGAAACAGACATTTCAGGGAACAAAAGCATCCTAGGAAGTGAATTATTCACAGCATGCATGTTGATATGCCGGTCACTTGTTCTCTGCATACTGCAAGTTGTGTGTGTCAGCTGATTATAGGGAAAGAAGCCACGCACCGACAAAATGCTGATCGGCTAATCAATGAGTTGTTTTTCATTGTTAGTTGTGATCTTGGCTAACTGCCAGATCCGAAATTTTGGGGCAAGACCTTTTTGGGGTAAGGCCCACTCATGTATATGCGCTCTGATCGGGAGCAATCTCCGCCAGAAAATTGGTTAGATCCCGATAGCTAGCGCCAAATAAAAAGGAGGAAGAGGCCGACACTCAAAAAAAGATAAGAAAGTCTTGAGTTAGCCATCTTCTAATACTCATCCGATCTGAGTTTGGCGCTGAAGCTACCGAAGGCCTTCACCATCACCGTGAGGATCACGGCTCCCAGTTTTCTTCATCGCGCATCAGAGGCTCAGTGCTCCTTCTACATCGACCGAACAACCGACCAAGAACCCTAATGGCATCCGCTTCTTCTCCGGGTTAGAAACTAATGACTCAACTTCCGCATTACTTGTTTGTGATCATGCTTAGACTAGCTAATGGTTCATGTTTTAGCAAACCCTTAGTCTAACATTCATTTCATCCTAGGATTAGTACGCAGCACCAGGTAATTAACACTTTTTGAGCGGAAACCAGGTAATTAAAACTTCAGTGGTGTTTGATCTAGATAAGTTACTTTAGCTAATGCTTGGCACCCAAATGTGCTGATTAATTGCTTTCTCATCCCCTTCTTTTCTCCCTGATCCTCTTTTGATCCTTTGGTTTCTCATCTCTATATTCGGTTAATGCTTTCCTTTAGTGGATCATTGAAATCCTGCCTACCTTATCTCTGAAGAGGTGGGAAGAGATATGTGCTAAAGCAAAGTTCAGTATATTCAGAAGCTACCCAATAGCTTAGCTTGATGTGCAAGTTGTAAGACTTGCAGTTGCAACCGATACCAAATTCAATTATTTCTCAGGATAGGAAAGAACAATTCATTTCTCTGCTCATTTAGTCATGAAGAAAAATCCTTCACAATATCCCAGCCTTTTCTTCAAAGGAAAGATTTCTTCATTAAGATCCATGCTGCAACTGCAAGGTTACCCACCAGTAAATTCTATGGCTACCACTGCTTTCTCTCCAAAAGTCCACAAAGCAAGATTCCCATAGGTTGGTCGTGTATAGCTCATGGTAAAACCATTAGAGCTCACAGGTCACATGAAACGTAGCAAGAGCGCCATCGAGAAAGAACAGTTTCAGCACAGAAACATCGTTTCCTTCCTAATCATTCGCTGTATGTTTCTTTTACCCTAAGAAAAATTGCAAGCGTGTCCGTGACTCACCGATAGTTTAACTTTTCGAGCAAGTTGGCCAATACATGAAACTCAACATGGTATTGGGTTCGACACCTCCCTATCTTCATTTTCCATTAAAAAAAATTGTCTTGTAAAAATAACATTAGTAAGAATAGGAAGCAAACCCCCCATGGTCAGGTAATTATGCAGCAATTATGTGCTTGCCCGGGGCAGGCATGTTACTTCACTGACAGATGCATAGGAATTCCTCATGTGGGTTACCTAGGCATCTTGCCGGAGTACTTTTCCGATTCCCTCGGGTCCACACACACTCTCAATCCTCTTTTTCTTCCTGATGCCTTTAAAAATCTGATGATAGACTTTGATGAGCTCTTTAGAAAGAATTATTGATGATGCTCTCACCTTTGCCAAATGACCTGACTTGTTGTGGCAGCCAGTGCTTGCTTCTTCCCTCCCTCACCTCACCTAGCTCAGCATCATTCAAGAATCTGCTTTTTTCCCCCCTTGCCCTGACCGGAATATGTTAAAGCAGCATGAAAACACGCGAAAAAGCGGCCATTTTTAACAAGTACTACATCAGATTGCTTAAAGTAAAGCCAGCCACCCTTTCTTGATTTCCAAAATGCTGTGTAGGCTTTAGGCAGACCCTTTTTTTTTCATGCCGAATTGGAGGCAGCATGAACAAAGGCAGGTGAGACGAGGAGGAGATCGAAAATTCGCCTATCTCGGCCCGATGCTTCGGTTCGCGCTTTAACCCTCGTTATGAATATGCGTTGGAAATTCAGACAAGCGCAAGGATGCCGCATAAGATGCCAATATCAATATTCCCCTCCCTCTCATGCAAAGTCACTGCTTATGCAAATACACGATCATGAGATCGATGCCAAAACGAGGGAAGGGTTTGCAAGCTAACAAGGCATTGCTGCAAGACAATGCAGGCCAAAGCAGTAGTTCATTAGGGGACAATATGCTTGTCTAGAAGCTGAGAGGGGGAAGAGCTGACAGCATATTGCAAGGCCAGCGAGGGGGTTCCAAGTGTAGAACCGTGAAAAGGAAGGGCCTTTCAGAGGAAACGTGTGTTCTTCTGAGTGGACGACTGTTCTTCACTTGTCACTGAATCAGTCGGCACAAGATGAGGCTAATTAACTAGCAACAGTTTTACAAAGATGGTGCTATTGCAACTGCACACAAGATGATGTGCATATGGTTCATGTATATTTGTACTCGCTTCAAGGAGCTTGTGTGAATGAATAGTGAGCAAGCCAAGCGGTGTCCATGGCTAGTCCAAAGCTAGCATTCCCTTTCCTGGTATGGTTTTCGCCTGCAGACAAGTATGGACAGATATTTGTCGGTGACCACTTGTCATGGGAACTGCACGAGAGCATATGGAAATGGCCTGCATGCTGCGCCACTATGATAGGTCTGAAAGGCCATTGTTTTGGCTCTTCAAAAGGACTGAAATTCCTAGTGCACCAGAGCTTGCCGCCAATGTGCAAGTACAGCATGAACATGCTACTGCTACTCTGGCCTGGTTTTCAGTTCAGACATATTCAAGAAATTCCCTGATTTTGATGTCTGACCCTGCAAGGTTTTCAAAAAAAAAAATTGCATCCTTCCTTTGCCTCTCCGTAGACGCCTTCAAAAACTAAAACATCCAGACAAAGTTGTGTTTGATTAGAACCCTCATACAAATATTAAAACAGTAAAAAGCTGATGAGTCTTTTCGTCGGACCCACTTATCATTGGGCGTTAAAGTTCCACGACAAAGTTTCTTTGTACTACTTAGTACGCGTAGCCACTTCTAAGAAAGAAGCAGTTCAGTTAGAAACCCACACAAATTTCTTGCCGAAATGCAGCATCCATCCTGAGTTGAATAGCACCATACAAGAGTGCATATTATCCGTATATTATTCTTGGGCTTGTGGGGAGTAGAAATGAAATATCCACACACCGAGAATATGACCATCTCGTGCTGTCACTGCCACTCGTCTTGATCACCGCGCACACAAACACGCGCGCGTAGATACCTACATACATAAGCTTCCTTTTGATCCATGCCGATCGATAGCTAAGTCTCGATTACTTGCGTGCTCTGAGATCTGGATTAGATTCCTCGATTCCCCTATCATCACAAAAGCCAAAGGCAGTTTGCCAATTGCACAAAGATAGTTAGAAGTAGTCGTTTTTCTAATCCCCTAAAATTCCTTTTTGACAAATTTGATCTGCTTTCATTCGAATTTGCAAAACTAGCCTCTTAGTGAGCTTGGAAGGTGCAGCGGCCGACACAAGTCTCCTACCGCTCCAGGGAGCTCGGCAACCACCTTCGGAGGCCCATTGGCTCAGAATGACTGGTCAGCAGTACAATTGACTAGTAGTAATCAAGTGATTAAATAAGAAAAGTGATTAATTAGTGATTTAGTTACATGATTAATTAAGTAGTACAATTAAATTAGCGATTAATTACTGGGTTGATTCCTACCTATGAGGGGGGCTCGGTAGGAATCTTAGCTCGGCAGGTCACGAGCTCCCCGAACGCCAGAGGTGACTCAAGGGGCCTAAATCTACAAATAATTTTGGAGGAGGCTATATTTAAAAAAATGTTAGTAAGGCTAAAAAAGCAAAAAAAAATCCTATGGGAGCTGGCTGCCCTCTCCCCCCTCTCAAATGGATGCAATGGTTATTCTTCTCTCCGTCCTCTCTCTTTTATCCTTTACCAATCAACCTTTTCTTTCTTTCGTTTGCTTCTTGTGCACGCCCCTTCTCCTTCTATTTTTATTTTTACAGTTTTTGCTTTTACTGCAGGCAGTGAGATCAGAGGAGCATCTTTATATCTATCTTCCCTTGAAAGCAAATTTTGGTGTGTATGTGTGTGTGTTGGGGGGGATTAAAGTTGCACCCTCATTGCTGAAGAGTGGTGGTGGTGGGGCTCCGAGAATCCAACAAAGGAAGAAGGTGAGAAGTGTGAGAAAACAGCAAGAAAAGAGAGCAATGCATCACAAACAACAGGAGGCACTTTTTCTCCATCTCTCTCCTCTCGTCTTCTTTTCTTTTTTTAATTTTTCTCTATCCTTTTGAGAACCTTGTAGTTGAACTGTTTTGCTTTTCCCTGCCAACTGCTGAAAGATTCTCCTCCTTTCAGGTCAAAGAAGTGAAAGCAAAAGGAGGAACAATCAGGGGGGGAGAGAGAGAGAGAGAGAGAGAGACTGACATGGATGTGAAGGCGAGCTGAGGAGCAAAAGATGGCTGGCCCTCAGCTACCTCGTGCGTTATATTCGCTTGCACATTCGCGGCTGCCTTGCGTTGCATCCATACATATTACTGCTACACAAGAGGAAGACGAATATATATCTGAGTAGTGGAGTCCAAGGAAAGGAATTACCAACCGAGGTAGCCTGCCTACCTATAAGAGAGGCCACGGCTCGCTCGCAGCGTCACTTGCGCGCTTGTATTTCGTAGTAGCCTCGGCGAGTGCTGTTCTTGGAGCTAGAGCTTGCTTGCTGTCTTCAGCTACCTCCTCTCCGGTCGCCGCGCGCGGCTTCTCATGCTGGCCACAACGCTGATCCTGCAGCGATACCGCGCACCGTGGTGGGCTCGCTGGAAATGTCGTCGCCCGACCAGCAGCACGGCGAGGCGAGGCCGCGGCTCAAGTGGACGCGCCAGCTGCACGAGCGGTTCGTCCTCGCCGTGTCGGAGCTCGGCGGCGCAGACAGTAAGTGATCGCCACCCGCTCGCCGTGCCGGCCAGCTCGCAACGATCGGTTCTCTTCGTCCGTTGATCGTTTATTGGCATTGCAGGAGCGACGCCCAAGTCCGTGCTGAGGGCGATGGGCGTGCCGGGGCTCACCCTGTACCATATCAAGAGCCACCTCCAGGTGCGGCGTCGGTCACCGGCAAATGATCCGAGCAGCTGATTCTTATGAACTGACTTATTCTGATTTCTGACCATGTAAGTTCACTGCTGCCGCAGAAGTATCGGTTGGCGGTGAGCCGCGACCTCGCTGCCTCGCCCGCCGGCATTGGAGGAGGCCTGAACGACCGATCATCCTCCGAGAGCCCACCCAACGAGTACGATGACGATAGCACCACCGAGTTGCATACATTTGTTTACGCCGCCGACGCCGACGACGGCAATGATACTGAAGAAGCTCTCTGTGATTCTTCCAGGAGCATGGCGCAGATGCAGAGGGAGGTGCAGAGGAAGCTGCAGGAACAGATCGAGGTAAGGAAAACGAATCACTTCCCAGCACATAATTTTTCAGTGTTTGTTCAGATTGTCAGTTCGCTGTTGTCGAGCTGCTCGAGCCTGCTTCGTTCGATCCATGGCAGGTTCAGAGGCACCTGCAGCTGAGGTTCGAGGCGCAGGGGAGGTACCTGCAGTCCGTGCTTCTCAGGGCGCAGCAAGTACTCGCCGATCACAGCCAGGCCAGCTCACCGGAGGCAGCCAAGACGGAGCTCTCGGAGCTCGTCTCCACTGTGGAGACCGAGAGCCTATCCTCCACCCCGTCCCCGCCGCCGCGGCGCAACCGCTCCACCGACAGCTGCGTGACGTCGTCATCGTCGGAGGCCGAGAGCAAGGTCGCTGGGTCGAAGCGCCTCTACACCAGCATGCACTGCCGCGACTGCACCGTCGAGCAGCAGGTGCAGGGCAAGAGGACGTTCCCCTTCCTGCAGAGGCATGAGGCAGAGCAAGAAGCAGAAGCAGAGGATGGCTGCTCATCAGAGATTGATCTCAACAGGTAGGGAAGACATGGAAGGGAAGGAAGCATCTCTCTCTCTGCTGCTGCTGCTGTGCTGTGCATTGCAACAGTGGGTGACTGGTGGGATCGGGGTGGCCTCCAAGGTTGGGACCATGCTTTTCAGCGATGTCTGGCCTTCCGCTGCAACAGCTAGTACACTGCTGCTACTGCTCTTCTTTATATGATATATAATATTTTATTTATATATAATTATCTATGCATGCATGCATCTGGTTCTTGTGTTTCATGTACCTGTAAAAAAAGAATCTGTAATTGGAATTGGAGGCAAGGCAGGCCCAGCTGCAGTTGCACTTGCATGAGGCATGCTTGAGGTGCAAGAATATATAGAACTGTGGTAATGCCATTTGTGCAGCCAGTGAGAATGATGCCTTAGGGGGCAATTAGATGACTATTGAGAGATTGGAATGGTTTAGAGTGTACTTTATGAAGCAAGCTTAATTACCTCTCACATCAGTATTTCAATTTGCAATGAGGAAAAGCAGACCCTAGTCTGAAATTTATCATGGCTTTGCATAAGCAGAATGAAAATTGAAATGCCACACAAGGAAATCTTCATGTTCAAAAATTGCGCCCGAGAGATTTACGTCAGACATGAGTTTCCCTTTCCTAACTATATATAGGCGCTAATAAGCAAGACAACAGTGATACAATCTAAAGATAAGGCAACTGGCTGAACCTAAATACTTGACTGGAACTACTGCAGCATAGACCTTGTGTTTCTGAACAATGTTTTCTGTTTTTGTCGGTTTACCTGTTGCTGCTCCTTCAACAACTCAAGATGAAGTGACTTGAGAACAAGTAGCCCCACTCCTCAAAAGATCTTCCAATTCAACAATTCTTCATGCTACAAAGCTCAATTCCAGCATCTCTTATTTATTGTGCATTGTTCATATTCGCGTCCACCCACGGGAAAAAGAATCAAGAACATTGAAAGGATCATGTTGAGAGATAGAAGCCTAGGCTGGTTTCCCTGGCTAGTTACTAGCGATGATTGTTCCTATGCAACCAAAACCAATCACCAAGAATGCAATGGACTGAGGAAAGTAGTAAATGAAATAGTAATCTTTCCTGTATGCATAGTCATAGCAAGAGCATTTCAGAAGGTACAGCCCAACGACAATTTCCGAGGTGTTGAACCTGGCAAATAAAAGAAAGACAAGTCTATCAGTTCTTTTCCCAAAAAAAAATGGGGAGAGAAAAGTCTATCAATCAGTATTCAGTAACACTGTGTTTGTGCCATTGCATCAAAAGTCCTAGACACTCATCTGATAACATTTTCAGGCTTTTGCTTTCAGTATCTTCAGACGATTGTGACCCACTCACTGTCTTATTCCATCACCGAATGGTGATTCATTGACAAGAATTTTTACTTGTTTAATGAACTGTGGATTTGTCGCATAGCTTTAACTTCTCTTTCAGATATATGATGTGGATGTTTTTACCTGTGCACAGGTTTCTGCAACTTTTAAATTATTCTTGTGTGTACCACAGGTTTAGGAATGCAGATACATTAGGCTTCAGAATCAAGAAATTCAGTCTGTCGGCAGGTTCGTCTGTCAGAGAGGTACTTATGGTCTTGATATTCTTTAGCTTTCACTGAGCATATCCACCAAAATATTTGAGATACTAGAGTACAGCACAGATCATATGCAAGGTTAATTACCTCTTCCATGCTGTGAATTGGAATTTCTTAGGAATTGCAATGTTAGGTTTTGTCTTGAGCATATCTCCTAGTTTTTTCTGTGACAACCCACTCGTTGACCCTTACTGCTTCGAAGAGGCCAATGCAGACAGCTTTACAACGGTGCAAGGACATGACATTCTCGAACAATACCCAGAAGATAATTAAATGGTAGGACCTACAAGGTGGACAATGAACAATATTATTCAGAATTGTTTTGATTGGCAAGAGGAAATTATGCGATATGTCATGCTACAAAGGAATTCCACTGACAAACATCCATATGATGGCCTAATGTATGAAGTGTGATACCAAGGGGAAAATAAAGAACAGGCAAATTACTACACTCCCTATATTCTTTCGTGAAAGAAAAGAATAACGCTTTATATTAGATTCATAACATGTTTAACTGAAAAGCACATCAGGAGCTTCCATGAAAGAGAACTACTAATGACCAAGGATTGCATAAACTATATGAGAGTGAAACAACAACTGTCTGAAACGAATGTTGGTTGGTAATTACCTTGGAGTGCCGACTGCATTCATAAGAGTAAATGCCGTAGGAACATACACCACCCCCCATTTGGGTATCTGTACTTAACGGAATAAGACCGACACCGGGATCACCACACAGTAGAAGAAGAAGGTGACCATGTGCAAGATAATCCTCCGTGCCAGGAAGAAATGGTAGATCAAGTAAAACTTCTTCCAAACCTGACACCCTCTGCAGCATGAAAGTACAAGCAAGTTTAGGCAAATGCACGATCCAGGCACAATGAAAAATGAATAGAGCTCTTTGCCTACCAATTTCTAATTTAAAATTCAGGTCCTTCTATTTCAGTATATGTCCTTGTTAAAATAGATTTCATTTGCAAAACACGAACAATGCTAACCTTAGCCTGTATAATATCCCACACCATCTTCCACTTTTGCCGGTCCACAAGACCAACGGTGCTGCTGGTAGCGGTAAAGCTTTGAAGGTGCTTGGTAGCTCACTTTTCACCTGACAGGCCAAGAAGCAACTCATCAGATTAGCAACATTGAGCGCATCATCACCGAAATTATAAAATCTGTTAATCCTGATAATTGCACAATTATAAGCAATCTAGAACAAGAACAGACATCTAATCATACAGTACCTTGATGTTGCCGATGTACACAAACTTCCATCCTCCGAGGCCAGCCCTGACGGCCAAATCCATGTCCTCCAAGGTCGTCCTGTCCTTCCAGGCTTCCAGCCACCTGCCTCGGTGATCGCCCATATCCTCCAAACACCAACAGTCCCTGGAAACCATCTGTCTGAAGGTAATCGACACCAAATTGCATGATTTGCCTGGCATAAAAAAAAAGAACAAGATCAAGAATTCAAGATACCGTTGTATCCGAAGAAGGCGCAGGAGGTGGATCCGGACTCCTGCCCGACCTTGAAGTGGTAGTCCATGGACATCTGCTGCATCCTGGTCATGAGGCACTCGCCGGCGTTGACAAACTGCCATCGGGACTGGACGAGAGCGACGGCGGGGTTGCGGGCGAGGAAGGGCACGGCTCGGGCGAGGAAGTCCAGCGACGGCTGGAAGTCGGCGTCGAACATGGCGACGTGCTCGCAGGCGGCGACGTAGGGGTGGCGCACCCCTTCCCTGAGCGTGCGGGCCTTGTACCGGGCACGGTTGCTCCGCCGCTCGTACCTGACATTCTTCCCCTTGCGCCGCCATTGCTCGCACTCCGACCGCACCAGCTGCCGCCATTGGAGCAAGCAACCAGCCGCTAGTTTCGCACCGAAAGCCCGGCCCGGCTTCCGAAGCAATCTTGCAGGATAGTAGGCCGCTTGGGCTAAGACTGGGCCAGGAACCCATGATAGATTCTATCAAATCCTCGTGAAAATGGGCTGATCTAGGCTTAGAATAAGTTACTACAACCTTATGCACTTCATTTTGCAAAAATATCTAAATATGATTGCATTTTGAATAAAAGATGGCTAGAAAGATTCTATCAGCTATTCATGTAACCCGCACGATTGTTACCATGCGGCGATCCTTCGTGCTCTTCTCCGGCGGATCAAGGCGAGTTATGCACTTCCAATACCTCCTCTTCCAAGTTGAAATTTCCCAAGAGCGGACAAGCCCGCAAAGATCTCCGCACATACACATGGGCGCCACACCCACGAGGTAGGAAGAGATCTTGTACGCTAAATTCGCGGGCATGCACTCGCTTCTTCCTTTGCCTTCCCTTACCCTTTGCACTTGCACGCCTCGGCATTTTCGATTGATGCTCACCTCTATTCTTTCTCCCGCTGTTCTTTGCGAGACCGCTTGTGAGAACGAATGTTATAAAGCGGATATCGCCGTATGGGGCGATCGCCTCATATTTGGGCGATTGTTCATGTAAGGGCGATCGCCTCACATTAGGCGATCGCCTACTAGAGGCGATAGGTGCACCAAACGTTGGTGTGTTGTCACGTCGTGTGGCATAGGCAAGCAATGCATAAATGATTTGAACAATTTATAGTGATAACGCTGTCATGTTACTAACTCGAGTTATACAATGTCTGCCGAACGTAAAGCCATTAAAAAATACATCCGTACAACAAGTCAATCACGCCACGCTTCCTAATCGCCCGTGGGGTAGGTGAGTGGCGACGGCGACGGACGCCCCTCCTAGGTCCGGCCTCGCGCAGCGCGAGTAGTGCGGCGCGGCGAGGCTAAGTCTGTGGCGGCGCACCCGAGAGCCGAGAGGGGTCGAGGTAGTTTGGCCGAAAGGTACTCCTCCGTGTCGAACTCGTCGCCGAAAGGCTCGCCGAAACCACAGGGTCTCGCTGGGCGCGGACGGAGGAGCCTCCAGCCCGCCGCTTCACCGCCGCCGCGTGGGAACGTAGCGAGGAACCGGCAGGGTAGGGCGAGACAGAAGGAGCCTCCCGGCCATTGCCCCCACCGCTGCTGCGTGGGAGCGTAGCGAGGAACCGACGGGTAGGGCGAGACGCGGAAGGAGCCTCGTCACCACCGCCCCCGCGTGGGGCGTGACGGGCACCGGGTGGGTAGGGCGAGGTGTGGGGCGAAGTGACGTGGTGTCTCGCGCCCGCCGACGCTCCGCGCCTCGGCAGTGGCTGCGAGCCAACCGCTCACCAGAGCGAGGACCCGACCCTAAGCCGTCTCTGACTCGGCGGTGGTCACCAGATGCCCCCTCTAGGCGCGCCAACATGGACACAGCCTCCACCTCAATCTCCGCTAAGAGCCGAGTCCGCATGTAACGCCAGTTGGCATTACGTAAGTTACATGAAAAGACGTGCCCATGTAGGTTCGACAGACACTTACCGAGGCGTTGTCCTCCGGGACATCCGTGAAGGGTACGTGTCCGCTATCGATGCTGCCGCCGCGGCGACGACGGTCTTGGTGTGTACCCCCCCGAGGCGAAAAGGTGGGCGAACCACTCCATGTATCGATCGTACATGTCATGGTCGTCTGGCCGGTCTCGTGACCCTCTCGCCGAGTCGCGCGGCCCCACCGCAGGCCCATGGGCGCATACGGTGCGCGAATCGAGAGCCCACCGCAGACCCATCCGGTCATCCCGCAATGCAAAAACAGAAGTACGCAAAGACATTAATTTCGCAAAGATGCGGAGTAGTAGGATCGAGGCAGTACTGTGAGCGCCACGCGCGACAACGTGACGAGGGCAAAGGAAAGGATCGAACAGCCGAATCGCCGCAAAGACTCGGCGGCGGGAGTACTCCTCGACACAAAGGTCAAAGACGAGCACCTACGGGTGAGCCAAAGGCCTCATCTCGCGGCAAAGCACGGAGACCCCGTGAGGTGCTCGGGCGTGACGTCAGACGGTGTATGGCGCCCACCGCACGCCTCGCCGTGGAGGCGGTCGAACTCCGAACGAACTCCCGATAGGACCTCCTCACCAGAGGTGCGCGAACCTCCGCCGCGAGGAAATAAGAAATGGCGAAGGTTATTCAAGTGCGTTAGTGGGAAAAAAGATACGAGGAGCGCATTCGCCGCCGGACCCAAAGAGGGCCCATGGTGGGCCACCCACCGGTCGCCTCCGTAAAGCTCCTCGGTGCGGTGTCGGTCAACAACAGCTCGCCGACGGAGAAGCGCTCCCAAGACCACAATCGAGGAGTAGGACGCAACTCGACATCGCCGCGTCGTGCTCGCCGAGAGACGGCGTCGCATGCTCAGACGCCGCCGCAAGCATACCGAGGCCCACGACCACCGTGCATCACTGCTTACAAGGGGGAGTTAGACGTGTTCGCTGAGACGAGATTGAACCGAGTGTGTTACCTCATCCACCGGGTGTCGGCGATAAGTCGGGCGTATTCGATCAGTGACGGTCCACCGTGTTCCCGTGGGAGGACGGAACATCACCCAACCGAGCAACAACAGAGGTATGCCTCCAAGTGGCCACGCCCGCCTCCTCCGCGCGCGGGTGGAGAAGGTCACCCAGCTGCTCGCAACAAACATTATCAAGAACTTGGCGCTTCTATTTTAATTCTCAAAGAAAGAGGTACTCACCGCGGAATCGAAGCGACCACGCTCGCCGGTCCGCGGGCGCGGCCTCCTAAAGTGGCCGGTAGGTCGCCCGGGTGGCCGCACTCGACGAAACGCGCGACAACTCGGCGTGCCACGTGATTCGAGGCGTCGTGCGCACGCATCGCTGGGCCCGCATAAGGGAGGCCTAAGAGGTACGACACGCCCCGGCGTGCCGAGCCATCTCTCCGCACGGAAGGTGGAACGCAGCGTCTCCGGTCTCCACCGGTCCACGAGTGTGGCAGCAGGACCGGTCAGACCAACACGGCACCTCCTTGCCCTCTAACGGGCGCCACCACCCACCATCCTACAAAGAGGAAGTAAGCCACCGCCGCAACTCGCATGTAGTTAGAATTGCATTCACAGTAAGTATGTGTACGTAAAGAGTGCAAGCGTTCGCAGCTTACCGTGGAACCCAGCAGTAGGTCGATCGCGGCACTCCCGGGCACTCGAGGTCGGCGGTTCTAGCACTCGGTTCTCCTCTCGGAGTACCTCCCGTATTTCCAGAGCTGTCCTTTTGCTCTCCATGCCTTTGCGTAGCTAATCTTGCATCAAACCTCTCCACTACCGTGATAATAGATCGAGGTGCAGATGGGGATTGTCCACGATCCGACCATAAACACATTTGCCACCCAAGTGGACGACGATTATGTGTCCCCGCCCGCTTCTTCCAGCTGCAGCTTATGCTCCATCACTATGGAGCATTTCCGAGTCCGCCCACTTCCCCGGTATGCATGCACCCGCCATGGGCACGAATCAACTACGCGACTTCACGTCGTAGTCCTTCTTGTCGGACTTCACAACCCCGAATTGCCGCCGAGAGACATTGCCCAAGATTTCACCGCATCCATCACAGCCTCCTTGTCTTTATATACGGCCCTCGCCACCTCGCTCTCACGATACTCCCATGCATCAATGTTCCTTCATTCATTGTTAGGTCTTGAAATTGTAATTGGTCCACGCACCAGGATAGGCACCTGTGGGCGTTGTCCTCCTCGCCGGAGTGCTCACCATCGTGACTTCCTCATCCGCACGGTCCTCCTCTTCCATCAAGTCAACAATGTCCTCCACCTCCTCCCTCGTCGGCCACCTCGCGCCTCCACTGCTCCTCTCCGCCCCGGTCCCTTCACACCGCTGGGCCTCGTGCTCCTCGCCTCCTGCCTCGCCGCCTTCCTCTTCGCAGATCCTTCTACATTTGATGTCCCTCCGCCGTAATGTCCACCCCGACATCACGAACTTGCGACACCGATGGAGCTACCGGGTAGCACTGCGTTAACAACATGAGCGCCAACCCCGCTCTACGGCTAAAAACCAACATAACTCCTCCATGTGGACGCCGAGTTAACAGAATCAACTCTCCGTAAAACGGTCTTGCGCCGCTCACTACCGCTCGACCAAGAATCAACACCTGGGCATCCAAACCAACATCCGAGACATCCACTCCAACAAACCCTCAGATGTCCTATCGCTCGCCTCGCATATGCCCCGCAGACGACTCTTGAAAATGATGATAGATCCACCCCATCCGCCTCGTGCTATCTCCCCATCTCCATAAAATATTTGAAATACAATTTCTCCGACATGCCGCAACGTCCGACGGAAAATATTACTCTAAAATACAATATCCTGAAATTTCTAAAACTAAATAGTACATTAAAGTTCTAAATATGAATCTCGACATTAAATTTCTAAACAACACTATTCGACAAATTGTAAACGCTACACAATCCTAAATTTTCTAAACACTACAATAAATTTCTAAGACTAAAATAAATTTGTAACGCATTTAATACTATACATTCTCAAATTTCTAAAACTAAATAGTACATTAAAGTTCTAAATATGAATCATGACATTAAATTTCTAAACAACACTATCCGACAAAATGTAAACGCTACACAATCCTAAATTTTCTAAACACTACAATAAATTTCTAATACTACACTAAATTTGTAACGCACTTAATACTATACAATCTTCAAATTTCTAAAACTAAATACCTCGTGAAAAGTTTGCATAATCTCTACTACTTCTCGGCGAATTAGGCATAGTAGTTGATCGCCCATGGCGACGGGTGCTAGTTTTGTAATTTTTAAAATCGGACGCATAGTTTTGAAAAAAAGAATAAAAAAAAATATTAAATAAAAAAAAATTCGTGAAAAGTTTGCATAATCTCTACTACTTCTAATTAGTAGTTGGTGGCAGTGGTCCGTTCTCCTCTAAATTATCTAATTCGTTGGATCTGACATTAACGGCTAAGATAGAAGAGAATTTAATCATATGTTCTTATTATAGAATGATGTTATTCATATATCTTATAAATAGAAGGATTTTCTCATCATATCCTGCATGGATAGAAGGATATACTCACCATATCCTATAATACGTGAATTCTATCTTATCATATCTGGAAATACATAGATTAAAAGGAAAGAATCACGCAACTAAATCACTTGCCAATCACGAAGATGTCGGGAGACCTGGCTTCCATCCGCCTGCGTACGCTGCCTTCTGCTTTCATCTACTCCCTATTAGAGGGTACTCACTCTCATCTCCAGGAGGACAGGCCGGTCGGTAGTGGAGACACACGCAGAAATAGAAGAGAAGAAGATTTCCTGCAAGAGGAAGGCAATAACTTTCTCCTCCTTCAATAGTAAGGATTGATATCTCTCTACTAATTCTAATTAAGAGTTGGTGACGATCGTCCGTTCTCCTTCAGAGTACTTGATTCGTTGGATCTAACATAAACGGTTGAGATGGAAGAGGATTTAACCCGATAGTCAAATCTCTTCGGAGGAACAAACTTTTCCTACTATTGAAATATAACTAAGTTAGTGTTCTTTGTAAATTTTTTTTTTTGTCGCAAATTGAGTTTTCGTTTCAACGCACAGAAACATGACTAGTTACACCTACATAGGAGTCTGCACTCTGCACCAGGTGTTATCCTGTGTTACTGTCACTGTCTGTATTGCCAAGTGAATCAATTACTAATCATTCTACGTCAGTTCCTCCTATAATTCTAGCTAAAATCGTACTGGAGTGCCAGGATTTTGTAGCTGCTAGCCTGCGCAGCAGGTCAGCAACCGCGAGGAAGGAGAGACAAAATGGTAGGAGTTTGGATATACTTAGATGTGTAAGTCGGCGTCACATCGTGTGCGAGGGTAATTTTTCAGAATCCAAGGATTTTTTTAAAAACAGACGGTAAGGGAAGTAAACGTATTTTCGGAATCTTCGAAAGGGTCTTTTGTGAAAGAGCCGGGGGCGTAATTTTAGAATTTTCGAATGACCTTTTTTCAAAAAAACCATTAGAAGAACTTGAACGCGGATTCCAAACTTTCGGAGGGCTTTTTCGCGAACTCATTGACGTGGCAAGCCTCTTCGGCCATAAACCTGCCAAGTGTAATATAGGTAGTATTTCTGGAGGACCTAAGCGCAATTTTAAAATTTTTGGAAGACCATTTTGCAAAAAACATTAGAAGGATCCGAACGCAAATTTGAAACTTTCGAAGGGCTTTTCCACGAACTTTGCTGATGTGGCAAGCCTATCCGCCCAGGAAACCTGCCGACTATAATATAGGTAGTATATCCTATGAGGAAGTATATGTTAAAAGTAGACACGTGATGAAATAATGAAAGTAGGCAAACATAGTGTTGGATTAATCTTTAATGGTTCACATCTAAGTAAAATTCTACCTACTCCACTTAATGCGTGAAATTTTGTAATTTGTCTAGGGGCAGAGGCATAATAATTACCGCTTGTAAATGAAAGAATATGGAATAAAGAATAAATTGCATTTATATTCATGAGAGAAGTATGCTCTTCTAGAGCTTACTATTCATTATTCAAAGGAAAATGCTAACAACAATAATCTAAAAGCAAAATGCGATTCATGCATTTGTGGCTACCCCCGACGGCTAGGGTTCCATCCCTAAAATGTGTTTACATGCGGAACGGCGCGGTGCGCGCTGAACCAGGAACGGGCTCGCGGCACGGCCGATGGCGGGCGGCGCAACCGAGGAGGCGCCGGGCGCGCCGCGATGCGCGGCCGTGCGTGGCGTCGGGAAGCCCAGCGCGCAGCAGTCGCCGGCTTCAAGCGGCGGTGCCGAGTGGCTACGCAGGCCGCACCGGAGGCGCGGCGGCGGGCGGCGCGGCGGATGGCGCACCGGGAGGCATGGTGCCGGAGGCCGCCGGTGGCGCGGGCCGTGTCGGAGCGGCGGACGGCGCGCCGACGGCGCCCGAGGGCGAGGCGGCGCGACGGCACTCGTGGAGTCTGCGGGCGAGCGACGCTGCGGTGACGGGCCGGGATGTGGTGCCGAGCTGCAGCGGGCTGAGCGCCGCGATGACGCGGCATGGCCGCGACAAGGCTCGCGGGCGCGCCGGGCTGGCAGCCGGTCGGCTCGCGAGCGCTGGTCGAGGGTGAAACCGAGGCTGGCGCGGCGAGCCTTACGAGCCGGAAGCGAGGCAGAGGGCGACCGAGGCGCTGGCGACGTGGGTGCGCGGGCGCGCCGACGACGGCTATTCTAGAGGAGGTCGGCGCGGCCATGTAATCAACGATGACGCGGCATGCCGTAGGAGATGCATGGCTTCATGCCGGAGGTCGGCGATACGCGGTTAAGGCGCTATCGAATAGTCTCGAACGAGGCGAGAGAGGACGCGTGTTTAGAGAGAGCGAAAGCGGAAATTCGAGCCGACATGGGGAGCCGAGGGCCGAGCCTTGGCGGGGTGGGATTTCACCTATATCTAGACTATTCAAGTTCGATCCAACGCCTATATTTATCTGCTTTCATTATTTCATCGTGTATCTACTTTCATCGCAAGAAACTGGTTTAGTTCGGTGCAAACATCACAAGTCGGTAACCTCCCTCTCGTCTTTCCTTTGAGCATTGTGTACTCTCCTGTATTACACGACCTTTTAGGTTCATTGAAACATAAAGATTTTACGAGAATTTTATAGGAATCGGTTCAATTATCGCCGGAATTTTATAGAAATCAGTTCAATTCTTGCTGCCAGGTCCGTGCTTTCTCGTTCGTTCCTTCCACTAGTACTAGTTTAGTCGTAGGTTAACTTCATAGTTTTTTTTTCAGAGATCAATCAGATACATACGATGAGACTGGGAATTGGAGTCGTCCAACACCTGGATCACAATCCGGTCTTCCGGCCCGATCGACAACTTGTACACCTGTGATGATTAAGCAAGCATATTCATGACAGATTCTTCCCTCTAGTGTCCAGTCCACTACTCTACTCTGCATATCTGTATTCGAGAGGCGACAGTACAAGCACACTTCACGTTGGCCATTTGAACTAGCAGGGGCGGTAGCAGGGATGCCAGTTATATCTCGTCGCCTCTAAAATTTTAAAAGTGTTAAAAGATCATATTTTAAATGAACTAAATTTGTTGATTAAATTAGTTTCAATTTTAATGGTTTGGGACTTTTTAAGAACGTATAACTATTTGTATTGTACTTTTAGTAAATTTCAAATATATGTGTTGGGTTTATGATCTTAAGAAATCATCGTACGAGACTGTAGAATTGTACATGTGAACTGTATACCGCCAACAAAAATTTCCAGTTCTACCACTGTAAACTAGTCATGGCAAACTGAAACATCAACTTCTCACACTCTGCGCATGGTGTCAAACTTTTTCTTTTTTGACAAATTTATATGTTCCCCTTTCAAGTATCTGGCCCTGTTTATATCATTAGAACTTCGTTGGAGTTTCGCACGAGACACATTTCAAACGGGGCCGCGATATTTTGGCCCTGTTTGTTTCGGCTTTTTCATTGGTTTAAAAGCAGAAAAGTCAAAGTCGAAATAAACAACTGATTTTTAAACCGGGCTTAAAAAGCCAAAAGCCTCCATATAACTATAAGTCAAAAGCCAGGTGAAAGGTTTTTTTTGGCTTTTTGAATGAAATAACCTTTACCACTAAAAGTCTCCAAAATTATCCACCAAATGCCATCATATATAAACTCAATAATCCTTCTCCCATCTCCTTATTTCTCCTAGTCTTCTCTCGCTCCCTTGTGCGACATGCCTTCTCCCTTCGCCGCTCTGGTCTCTGTCGTCCCCGACCTCCTCCCTCCTCCGCCTCCCTAGCCTTCTTCCTCCTCCACCGACCCGGATCCGGCGCGGCGTGGGTTGAGACGGTCGAACCTAAGCTTAGAGCAGCGGGAAGCTACAAGATCCGGGTGTGGCGCAGGTGGAGCTAAACTGATCCGGCCGTAGCACGGTGGGAGACGGTCGGATTCGGCGTGGCGTGGGTGAAGGCGGGCGGACCCGAGGGTGGAACTGCGGGAGGCGGGCGGATCTATCGCAGCAAGAGGCGACCGGATCCGCCTCATTGAGCCCATAAGTATATATTTTTATTTAGTTTGACGAGAGTTCAGAATTGTTGTACTATTTTCAGCTTGAGAAGAGTTCAAAATTTTCATGTAGTAAGAGTTTCAAGTTGATAAAAAATTATACTCAGAATGAAGTTTGATCTCAAGATTAATCTATTTTTTTCAATACGACATTCGATGAAAAAAGTATGATACATTTGTATTAGATAAATCAGTACATAAGAAAAGTCCTTACAACCTTAAAGGGTATTTCAAACTTTCTAACAATAAGCTACACCATCCAACCCATCAAAAAGTCAGGATACCAAACGGCATGTTTTGACTTAAAAGCAAACGGCTTAAAAGCTTATTAAGCTAAAAAGCTAACTTTAAGCCAAAAGTCAAAAAGTCTAAGTCGAAACAAACGGGGCCTTTGTATTTTTCACTGGTTATCTTACTGATACATGTGACCAGACTCAAGTTTTTGGTATGTATCACGTGAGAATGGTTTTACTATCGGTTTTGCTAATTTCCAGTCGCTTGAAAAAAAATTATTTCTCACTCACCTAAACTTACGTTGTGCTAAGCCTAAAATTACAGTGCTAAATAATATACAATTTTAGTATATCTTTATTGCAACTTTTAGTTCTATTATTTTTGCATTTGTAGGGTTAACCTAGGTTTACTTTATTTTTATTTAGATTAGAAATTTTTTTGTTATTGTATTTTGTAGGGGTTCACCAAACTTAATTTATTTTTTCTCTAGGTTAAAATAATTTTTTTACTTCATTATTTGTCCTAGATTGAGGGGTGGATTATATCGTTCTGTGAGAAGTGAGGGGTCATCCATAGGCTGAGAAAAGCGACTAAAATTTAGAAAAGATTCTGTCACCTAAGCAATAGACGGTCCCTTTTACTATTATCTATACTCCTTTATAATGCACGTAAACATTCTTTTCTATGTCCACCCCAAATAATGCATCCCATTAGAGATGGCCTAACATTCGTGCACCCAGCGAAACGTCCCCAGAAACTTGCCTCCATCAAAATTAACCTCTCGGATCTTTCCTCAGCTTTACTCACCCACATCCGATGGCCATTATTTAGTGTGTCTAATCATCTCTTTGGCCCACAACAGACCTCCCCCACCTATATATTTGGAAGGAGAGCGAATCAAACAAGGAAATAAATAAGGAGGATCCGCATGCAAGGAAACCAGACTTAAATTTTTTACTAGCCAAAATTGTACGTACTACATATTTGGAAGGAGGGTGAATCAAACAAGGAAATAAACAGGGAGGATCTGCATGCAAGGAAACCAGACTTGAATTTTTTATTGGCCAAAATTGTACGTACTACATATTTGGAAGGAGGGCGAATCAAACAAGGAAATAAACAGGGAGGATCCGCATGCAAGGAAACAAGACTTGAATTTTTTATTGTCCTGGCATTGTGATCGTATTTTTTTTCTGAATATGACCCTTCTCAAGACTTTTTTACAAATCTAGCCCCATAGAGCCTAATTTCAGCGCACGGAGAGCGCTGAATTTTTGTTTTCATTTTTTATCTAAGGAACTAACGGTTTGTGAGTGCTGCTTAATTTTTTTCAATTTTTTCTAGCGGAACCAGCGGCCGGTGAGCACTATTTAATTTTTATCTTTTTTTCCCTTGCGGATCCAGCGGTCGGCGAGCGCATTTATTTTTCCATATTTTCTAAAATCATCCCGTGGCCCAAATGCAGACTTCCCTCACCTCCAAAGATCAACAAGGAAAAGGAAACAAACGTTCGAATCAAGGAAAAGGAAACAAACGTCCTTGAAAAGGAAAGGACCATACATTACGTGTTGGGAAAAGAAAACCGGGAGATGGGGCAGCGCGGTCGGGAGATTGCACGCGGCGGCCGGGAGAACGCAGGTCTGCAATAGCTCCACGGTCACCATCGGTGGCTTTGCCGACGCGGCGAGGTTACTGGTCAGCGACCTTGCGGCCGCTGTGCCTCGGCAAATTTATAATTTATTTTTTAAAAATAATTTTATTAAGTACAAAATAATTGAAAGTTTTTTTGAGAATTTTTCTAGAATTTTTGAACCTAATGTGCTATATTTTCAAAAATCCTTCTATACTTTAAAAAAATGAAGGCAACCCACTTGTAGCTTCTTCTAGCTGCAGCCCAGATCAGAGAAGCTTCTTCTCTTCCCTCCCTCCATTAAAGCAAGAAAGAAGCTCCAAAGCTTCATCAATCCCGCACCAAATCTCCTCTTTCCATCTATGGTGTTAATTCCCCAAATTTCGTGCTCTATTGCCAAAATTCCCTCCCAATCTGATTTGATCCCAAATTATGGTTTCCATAAATATGCTTGTTTCGGGCTATAAAGCCGTGAGCTCTCCTCCACCCCATCGCATTGCGTAAATCCCCAAGTGCTCCCTCTTGTAAAGATCACCGGATTTTAGAGGTAACCCAAGCCATCACCGTCATCTTTCCCGACGAAATTCACAAGAACCGTGACTCCTCCTCGCAGCGCCGGTGTTGGCGATCTCGCCGCACTGATGCCGACCCATCGCAACCACCGGCCACCCGGCCTTCCCTCCTTATGCCAAGCCAGAGAGCACGCTGTGCTCTCTGTGGAAGCTGTAAAAAAATAATCTACAATCAGAAAATTATTTTTTCTTTCTCTTTCTTGATTTAAAATCTTTTAGGAGCCCGTTTTCACCCATTCAACCTCCGTTTAGTTCCGTTTTCCTTTCTAAATTCATTTAAAATTCTAAATTTCTCTTTTATTATTAAGTGTTGTATTCATACTTATCTTCTCATTTAATTGATAAGCGGGTGTACTACCGTCGTAGCGTTAGCATAGGCACTATACTAGTAATATAAAAGGAGTTGATGAGTGGTGCTACCTTCGACACCCTCACCCCGTTCTCATGAAGTTTCTCTTCTACTCCTAAAAGTTCTATAATAAAAAAGAATAAAAAAAGTTGATCCTTAACAAACAAATCAATAACTAAAAAATTTAGTATTTATCCCAACAACCTCTCCTCACTTCCTCCAACTGTGCGGTAAAGACACGAAGCAAACTAAAGTCGCAGAGTGGAGGGCATGATATAAATCAAGCTCAATAGCGATGCAGGCCAAGCCTACTAACAACAGTTTAATGTATAATATAACTTTTTTTATCTATAACGATGGCAATAGTATTTAGAGCAATGCTTTAATACTTTCCCTCTCAATACAAATTATACAAATCTTAAAACAAGCGTAGGGGTAAATAATCATCATCTATCATTCATTTATATTTTATTATTTATACAACTGTCAAAAGAAAAGTCATAGAACCACCCCTTGTTTAGTAAAAAAAATTGATAGCAGCGTATACAATGATTCCCATTAGTTGTCCTTTCACGTTTCACATCTAGTGCAGTTGTTTCTTCACCACATAGGAAGATGCTGACGCAGGGATCTCCATTTGGAAGCTGAAGTAAGAACTAATTATTGTACTTGTTACTGACCTGACCTCTTTCTCGTTGTACATGGGTATCTGGACATGCAACATGGGGAAGGCGCGGGAGCCGGCCTCCTCGTTGCCGCCGAGCTGCTCGCACTGGTACACGCGTGCGGCCGGCGTCGGAGCAGCTTGGCGTAGAGGGTGATGGTGGCCATGCTCCCCTTCTAGAGCGTAGGATCGAGGTGTATTAAGAGAGGGTAAATTAGTGTAAATTAACACTTAAAATTATTCTTTATCTTTATTAATGAACAACGCACACAAATACGAAGAAGAGCACAATAGCGTACAGAAAAAAAATTGTGGTGCAGCACAACTAGCACCTTTTGTGGTTTTCTTTCTTTTATTTTTCTCATAGCTTGGTTATATAGTAGTGCTACTAGCTAACCTACTAGAAAACGAATTCTACTTAAAAATGAATCCGTTTCCTACTCGTACCAGGTTAATTCTAACTGCGCATAGCACCACCGTGCGCACCACCACCCACAGCTTAGGGCATGGTCCGCCACCAATGCCGATGAGAGGAGACACCGTAGCAGCCCGCGAGGCGGCACGCTGCCACCGCTGTGGTCCCACCACACTGCACCTACATTGTAGGAAAAAGACACATGGTATATACGAGAGAGGGCATAGCGATGCGTATGTTGCGGTGATGAGGCGGAGGGGGAGCTGCTAGCTAGAGGAAGGAGGAGTGCGACTCAACCGGTGCAGAGGAGTAAGGAGTCTAGTTTTTTAAGTCAGCATGCATGGTCGCATACGCCATTGGCGAGCGAGACTGTAGGTGCAAGGGCCCATGATGCACCGATATGCCCTTTTTATGCCTAAAGGTGGGCGTTGAACCGTGCTAGACCGGCATGTCATGGGTCCATCAGACCGCATGCCTAAATCATGTTGTGCCGCCACGGCCTAGCTGGCTCATCGTGCCATGCTATGCCAACTTGGCTTGCCTTTGATGAGTCTAGGTATGGCCTATTTGCAATTCGTGTCAGCTTTGTGCCGTGCAAGCCCAGGCCCGACCTATTTTCACTATTGCACCAAGAGAAAAGGAGCTAGAGATGTACGAAGCTGAGGCAGTGAACACAAATATTAGGTAAAAGAACTAAATTTTATTCTTGAATAGGTACAGAGTTACTGCCTCATTAAAAACTAATGTAGAGCGGTTCGGTGCACGTGCTCGGTGTCAATGAGTATGTACTCTTCAGTCTCTATTCTCCACCTTTTAGCATCTCCGTTCTCTCCCGTTTCTCCATATGCGAGGACTACAAAAGGCACCGGTCGTAGGACGAGACACGACATAACGCAATGTCGCGATAGAGCATCATGTCGCATGTCGTGCTTGCTTCGAGCCTATCGGACCTGTTTTGTGCCGTGTCAGCCTAAGCACAGCCTATGCAGACGTGCTATGCCGTGCCACTCAATGTATCTGACTGTGAGGCCCGGCATGACCCTATAATTCGTGCCATGCCGGCCCGGTCCGTGCGTATGTATGTCGTAGTTGTGCCATACCTGTCTTACCACAGATCGGTCTAAAAAAGCTCAGCCTAATGCCTAGGTCTACCTGTGCCTGAAGCTCTCACTTACCTAGAGGTGGGCGCGTGCGTCGGCCGACCGGCCAAAGACGAGCCCATCGATTGCCGCTCGAATCGTGCCGGACCGCAACGGCCGTCGTGCCGCCGTCGGGCGGCCGGCCGCTTCGCCGCCGGTGAGCCCAGACACGGCCTATTTGCGATTCGTGCCTGCTTCGTGCCGTGCCGGCCCAGGCCTGACCCATTTGCACTATTGCAACGAGAGGAAAGTAGCCGGAAACGCATAAAGTTGAGATAGTAGATTCAAATATTATGAGAAAAAGAGTTAAAATTTATTATTCTTGAACAGTTACATAGAGCGAAGGGGATGTGCTCAACACGGGCGAGAGAGGGGGCAATGGGCGAGAAAGAGAGTGAGCGAGACAGGCGAGAGAGATTGAGAGGGAGATTGAGAGAGACGGGTGAGAGAGAGAGCTGAGAGAGATTGAGAGGGACGAGTGAGAGAGAGCAGCTTCTTGCACCGTCTCTCAATCTCTCAGCTCTCTCTCCCGTTTTGTCCGTCTCTCTCAGGTGTCGGCGATAGGGGTGACGTTCATGCTACTAGGCGCATCTATGGCGGTCATGCTCTGTGAGTCGGAGACCTTCATGCTAAGCTTCTTCCTCACGTCCTGGGTCATCGGGCCCGGTACGACCCATTCTACAGTATCGTGCCGGGCCATGTCGCCCATCGTGTCCGATTCTCAGACCCAACGCGGCCCGTGCTACAATATCGTGCCGGCCCGGCACGGCCCACTTCGTGCGGGGTCGAGCTTCGTGCTGTACCGTGACGTCGTGCCTCGGGCCGGCCCAAAAGAGCCCGGCCCGAGTGCCCACCTCTACACTTACCACCAACTTCTGTCTCTTCTTTGCCTGCCGGCTGGCGGAGATTTCATCCAGAAGAAGAAACGGAATACAAAACAATCAGGCCTACAGCAGAAAACTCGACTACTGATTAACAATTTAGCTCAGACACTAGTAACAACTACAGTAAGAAATTCGATTTGCAATGAGACAAGAAGACCTAACAGTATAATTTTGTCTTAGCTTCGATTAAAGCCAGAGATGGCCAAACAGGGTGGTCCGGTCCGCCCGTTTAACCGACGGCATGGCTTGTTTAGGCCTGGCTACTAAACGGGCCGTGTTGTGTCGGCCCACGTGCCGAGGTGATGGTCTAGACACGGTCCGTTAGCCTTTTGGGTCGTGTCGTGCCGGTCCGGTCCTTTGCGGGCCTAACGGGCTGGGTCGGCCCGGTAGTCTATTAGCATCAATTTTTTTAAAAAAAATCATAAAAAATTAGAAAAATAGGAAAAGTACGAAAGAATGCAGAAAAATAAGAAAAAAATCAGAAAAATAGGAAAAATTTAGAATAATTAGAAAAACTCGAAGTATGTTGAATTTTTTTCGGATTTTTTTTTAAAAAAATAATCCTCCAACAGATATTTTTTAAACTAAACGGGTTAAACAGGCCGTGTCGTGTGCGTAATCGTCTTCGGGTCAAGATCTTGTCTTTGTCCGTCGTCGGTGCCGGCCAAGCATGGCACGGCTCATGGTCGCGCTTGAAGTCTCTGCCCGTTCAAAGTCGGTAGGCCGTGTCTCGGCCGTGCCTACAGTGGCGTGCCTCGGGCCGACCCATTAGGCACGGCCCATTTGACCATCTCTAATTAAAACTCTATTTAGCAGAGCTTCAGATCCCAACTTCACCTTAGATCTCAAGTTCGTAGGCTAAAATAAAGTAAATTAAGTTTATATTTTTAGTCTAAAATGTAAACAAGATGACTCAGCTAAATATTTTTAATGTACCCACAGCTCAAACTTCATAAATTTTTGAGCTAAAAAATACTCTGCTCCACTAATTCTATAGATTTTGATGAAATTAAAGCTATGTCAAACACCACAAAAACTGAAATGCTTACACAAGGAAACCGTCATGTTAAAAAATTGCGCCTGACCGAAGTAATTACATCTGACGTGAGTTTCCCTTCTATACACTAGATGCTAATGAGCAGGAGCGCTATGATTACAATCTAAAGATACACGGCTTGCAAGGCAAATGGATGAACCTGACCTGACATCCCTACTGCAGCACAAAACTTATGTCTTCTGTCGGCTTACCTGTTGCTGCTCGTTCGCCAACTCCAGGTGAAGTCACTTGAGAACAAGTAGCCCCACGCCCCCACCCCTAAAAAGTTCCTCTAATCCAATAAAACTACACGATACGAAGCTCGAGAAATCCTAGCATATTTGAAACTTTACTCTCTCTTTTCTCGGAAAAATAACTCTTTGTTAAAACTTTTTACAAAAAATAGCTCCTCTCCGTGCTACAGTACCACAAGAAGGTAATCTCATAGTACTTTAGCACAGGATTCTGCTTTTCCTTGACGGGGTGACATGGGAATTTGAATTGTTGTGAAATAGGGTGCGCGAGAAATCGACGGCCGTGAGATTCAGTGCAATTGCTATAGAATAGGGGTGCGAAAATACAATTTCTGCGGAAAGAGGGCACGAAAATCCAATTTCGGCGGAATATGGGCGCGGGATTTGGATTTTCCATGTCGGCGGCGCGCGGCAATTGGATCGCGATGGCCTGGAAAATTCCGCGCCCCCCTATGTGAAATAGGGCCATTGCTGCAAAAAAAAATTCCACGAAAGCTAGTTCTACAAAAAAAAGTTTTTAGAGGGCTAGAATAGTGAACAATTCCGAAGCTCAATTTTGGCAACTCTTATTAATTGCACATTGTTCATATTTGTGTGCCATCCGAAGAGAAATGAATCAAGAATATAATTACTTCTTGTTGGGATAAGAATTCGGAATAGAATCCAAGTCAATTAGAGATAAATTTGGAAGCTAAGAGATAGAGTTCGGTTCCATTAAAATTGTAATTCTCGCTAAAAATAACGGTGTGGGATCCAATAGGATACGCATAATATTTCTCCAAACCTACATGGTATCAGAGCCCTAACCTGAGCCATCATCCTCCCTAATCACTGCCATTGTTCTCGATCTACCACCGACCGGCTTCTTGACTCCCTCACCTCACAACCCACCACCCTCTGTCTCTGGTCACCATCGCTAGGACTCCCTCAGGTCACCACCGCCACTTGGGACACTCTCTCGAGCCATCGCTACTTCGATCTACTCGAGAACGCCACAGCTCGGGTCGCTGCCACAACAGATCTGCTTGGGGTGCCGCCGCTGCTTGTGGGTGCTGCGCCATGGACGCCACTCGAGGTGTTGTTGCTGTTATGCGAGTGCACCGACAAGTCTCTCCCACCTGAACCATGCCACAACACATCGGAGGAGTAGGAAGCAGCCACCGGGTCACCGTCGAGCCCTCAGGTCGCCATTGTCATCGATCGTTGACTCGCCTCCTCAATCGACTGAGAGGGAGAAGATATGAATGAGGAGGTGGCTATTCGACTGTTCGATGATTGGCTGAGAAAGGAGGAAAAATAAGGGAAAGAGAAAGGAAAGATATAAAAAGAAGAAAAAAAGGGGGAAATGCATGTGTACCAAAGGTGCCACATCTGTATTTTGTGTTGGCATTGATACTTGAAGTATTGCCATGATCGTGGTGATATGCGCGGCATAGATTTGTGATCAACATTGCTCCAGTTCATTGTACAAGATGACTACATAGGAGATTGAGGCGTTGAGGAAGCAGGAGGAAGCTGCGATAAAGGTAGCCGAAGAGAAAAGGAGGGCGATTGTTGAGTCAACTTCCTAGCTGGTCACACAAGGCGATATGAGAAGCATATTACAGGACCTTTTAGCGATAGGTATGATTGATCCGAGGGCTGTTACAACATCATCTGAATTGAAGCTGGAGCTGATGCTGAACGATGTGAAGTTAGAAAGAAGCAAGAATTACCTGAGTTAGTCTCGAAGGGCTCGGCTAATTCTGATGACAAAGGGAGTGGAGCACTACCTGTAGGAGACTTGTGTTGAGCCTTTAGACAAGAAGTATGGATTGGAGGATGTAAAACACCACAAACTCTATCATGGTGGCTTGGTTGCTGATTTCAATGTCTCCATCTATCACTCAGATGGTGGAGAAAATGCAAAATGCATTAGAGATGTGGAAGACGCTAAGCAACATGTGCTCTAAGACAAGCAACGTGATGATGATAGTAGAAGTTCAGGGCAGGGTGGAGGTCCTGAAACAGGAAGAGAAGTCTGTGTAGGAGTACGCTAGTGAGTTGCAGCAGCTATGGGTAGACTTGGATCACTATGATCCACTGCAATTAACATGTGCTGGTGATATTGAAGTTGGCAGATTGTGGCTACAACGCAGACGGGTCACACACTTCTTAAAGTGACTAAACCTAGAATTTGAGAGTAGGAGAGCTGCCATGTTTCATTTGGCGAGTCTACCTACTATGGAGGAGCTGTTTCAGCTTGATGCAAGACGAAGTTCGACTATGATTGATGGGGGGCAACAACCCAGTCAGATCTGTCTACACTGTACCTGATGATAGAGAGTGTTACAACTATGGGGTAAGACGACATATGAGTCGTTCATGTCCTCTCCCACGGTATGGTAGAGGCCGAATTGGAGATCGCAGCGGTCGTGGTGATCGTGGAGGACGAGGAGGAGATCAGGGTCATGGAGGTCGAGATGGAGATCATGGAGGTCGAGGTAGGGGCAAGGATGTCCCTAGAGCCAATATGGCTATGGCGGAAGAAAGTATATCTGTTACTCTAACAAGCGAGCAGGCTATGCAATAGGAACAATGGCAAAAGGGCAAAGCATTAGAGTCTTCTTACGATTCTACAACAGCACGTACCACCTCCTTTGGTAACACTGCTAACTACGCCCCACATGGACGAAGGTACTCAGGCACAGGTACTTGCATCTATATATAAGTATCCTCATATTGATTGATGTCACAGCATATAAGCATGTCACAGGTTCTCTCGGGCATTTGCATCCTACATTCCATATACACACTCTAGAACTACTCAGATAGCTGATGGAACCTCTCAGCTTATTCAAGGAGTAGGATCTGTAGAATGCATATCATTCATTGCTTTATCCTCTATCTTACATGTCACATCCTTTTCGGTTAATCTCCTTTCAGTAAGTTCCATCATCAACTAATTCAAATGCATTGTTTTATTTGATGAGGATTCTTGTGTGTTCTAGGAGAAGAGAACTTGTAAGAGAATTGGGACTGAAATCAGGTGTAATCGACTGTGGTATGTTGATTAGGTGGATACAGCATTGGTCGTGGCTCAAGATGAGTTGAGGAAGAAGTTTTGCAGCATCATCGTTATTTGTGGCATTCTTCGTTTGAGAGTTTGAGTCTGATATAGCTTGAATTGTTTAATAAAGTTGATAAGATTAAACTTATATGTGATGTTTATGAGTTTGGCAAGCACACACGATCTACTTATGGTAGTATTGATCTTCGGAGTTTTGAACCTTTTATATTACTACATTATGATGTTTGGGGCCCATGCTCGGTTACCTCCATAAGTGGTTTCAAGTGGTTTATCACATTCATTGATTGCTATACTCGTATGACTTGGATCTATATGATAAAGCACAAGAGTGAGGTCATTCAATGTTTCTAAGATTTCCATCGATTGGTAGCAACTGAATTTGATGTGAAGGTTCGAATTCTTCGAATAGACAATGGAACTGAGTATGTCAATAAGGAGTTTGCATCATATCTCTCATAGAGTGAGATACTTCACCAAACCACTTGTCCAGGAACCCCACCATAGAATAGAGTGGCTGAGAGAAAGAATCGACATTTGTTGGAGGTAGCACGTTCACTCATGTTTTTGATGAATGTGCCGAAGAGATTCTGGAGTGAGGCGGTGATGACGGCTGCATATCTTATCAATCGCATGCCATCTAAAACATTTGGGATGAAGTCTCACACTGAACTTCTTTTGGGTCAACGAGAATTCAAGGTTCCTCCTAAGGTGTTTGGTTGTGTGTGCTTTGTACGGGATCACAGGCCAATGGTTGGTAAACTAGATCCTCAGGCTATGAAGTATGTCTTCATAGGATATTCATCCAGTTAGAAAGGATATAAGTGCTGGAACCCAATAGAAAAAAATTGTTGAAGAGTATGGATGTAACTTTTCGGGAGTTCGAGCCATACTACACGAGTAGTGGTGATCTTGATCAATTTTAGAGGAATTCTCTCTTGTCACCGAGGGTGCTAGTCGAGAGGGGAAGAACAAAGATAGTGGGAGTGATAACCGAGAAAAAGAAGTTGTTGGTGGGGACAATTCTGTGTCCCTCTCCGAGTCAGGATAAAAAATTTGCAAGTGATGTGATAGCTCCAAAAGAATTAAAGGTATATCAGAGAAGACGCTTCCAAAAATAGAGGGAGAAACAGTCATCAGCACTTGAGCAAGTTTTACCAGAGGTAGTAGAGGAACCAAGGAGATAGGGGGAGAAATCAGTACTATCAGAAGAACCACAACCTCAACAATTAGCCAGTCTAGTTGATTCGGTCCCAGTCCCAAATCTCTCTTAAAGTCTCTCTCCATCAAGTTCCTTGCCTCCCCTTGGGACAAGTGGTAATGTTCCCTTTGACTTCTCTCATTTAGGGTTACCTCTTGCACAACATAGGATAATTATATCCAATGCTGGAACGTCACCACCGTGGTATGGCTTTGAGCATGACATTGCAAATTTCATCACAACTTCCACATCTCTCTTGCATACAAAGCATTCCTTGCATCTCTCCAGATAGTGCTTGTTCCAAAGGATTGGTGGGTTGCTAAGTAGGATCCTAAATTGAAGGATGCTATGAAAGAAGAGCTTGGTGCTCTTCAGAAGAATAAGACATGGGATTTTGTTCCACTTCCGGCAGGAAAGAAAGCAGTGGGTTGCAAATGGGTCTTTACGGTGAAACAAACTCCTAAAGGCAAGGTAGACAGATACAAGGCAAGGTTGGTTGCAAAAGATTATAGTCAGATGTATGGGATAAACTATGATGAGACTTTTGCGCCAGTAGCGAAGATGAGCACACTAAAGATATTGATTTCTTGTGCTGTTATTTTTAGATAGCCTCTTCATCAGTTGGATGTGAAGAATGCATTTCTCTATGGAGATTTACGAGAGGAGGTATATATGGAGATAACTCCTGGCTTTGAGAATAAGCAAACCATCGAGAAGAAGTGTAAGCTTAAAAAATCTTTATATGGCCTGAAGCAATCTTCACGAGCATGGTTTGACAGATTCAGGCGTGCAGTTTGTGGCATGGGCTATTCCCTGTGCAATGGAGATCATACTATATTTTACAAGTATAGAGGATCACATATCACCATACTAACTGTCTATGTTGATGATATTGTGATAATTAGAGATAATAGTGAAGAAATCAAGTGCTTAAAGGATAGACTAGGAGAAGCATTTGAGGTGAAGGATCTTGGACCTCTTTGGTACTTTCTTGGAATTGAGATTGTTTGGTCTCCGAAAGGAATAGTTCTCTCTTAAAGGAAGTATGTTCTTGATTTGTTAGCAGAAACAGAAATACTTGGGTGTCGTCCTATTGCTTCGCCTATTGATAGAAATCACAAAATCTATGTCGAGTCTGGTGATTCAGTTGGCAAAGAAGCTTATCAAAGACTGGTTGAGCGTCTCATCTATTTATACCGTACAATACCTGATATTTCATATGTAGTGAGTTAAGTCAGTATATGCATGATCCTAGAACAGGATATATGGATGTTATCTTTCGAATTCTACGATATTTGAAGAGTAGCCGTGGAAAAGGGCTTTGGTTCAAGAAGAGTCAACATTTGAATGTGGAGGGATATTGTGATGCTAATTGGGTAAGTAGTATAGATGATAGGAGGTCTACATCTAGATATTGCATCTTTGTGGGAGGTAATATTGTGTCATGGAGGAATAAGAAGCAGGAAGTTGTGGCTAGATTTACTGCAGAAGCAGAATATAGAGCGTTGGTGTTAAGTTTGTGTGAGATGATTTGGATGAAGGGACTATTGTCTGAACTTCGGGTTTTGAGAAGTGATCACTTGGTATTGCATTGTGACAATAAATCTATAACCAATATTGCTAATAATCCAGTATAGTATGACGAATTTTTTTAAATAATACTATTTTTATTCTATTTTACAAAAATAATATGACGAAAAAAATTACAAAACTACCCAGCTGTCGCCATTTCAAATGGCGACAGAAATCTGTCGCCATTTCAAATGGCGACAGACAGCCTGTCGCCGTTTCAGATAGGGACAGACTCTCTGTCGCCATTTCAAATGGCGACAGAGAGTCTGTCGCCGATTGAAAAACCGACAGACTTTGTGTCGCCATTTGAAATAGCGAAGAACTCTCTGTCGCCGTTTGAAACGGCGACAGAGAGGTTTAGCCCATTTTTTTATTCGAATTGCAATGTATGTAAATTATGAGCTGTAGTGTAGTTAATAAAAAGTCAGTATTAGTTGTTGTGATGTTTTATGAGAGGGAGATTAAAAGAGTCGAATCTGAGATGCGGGAGAATGATTTTTAGACTTTTTGACCCGTAAAATTTAATGTTTAAATGTAATTTTTAGGAAGAGTAGACCAGATTTGCTCTTTGATATGTGCACTACCATATTCTGGGAAAATATTTAATTTACACCTTGCTTTGCATCTAATTTCCACTAGTGCAACAACCCTAAGTATTATAGTCGACAACAACGCATGTTATAAATAGTTCCACGAAGCACTTAAATTATTTGTTGAACATATATATAAGGGCACATACATCGAAAGTTCGGATGATAAAATAAGCAATAGATAGATTATATTGCAAGGGCATTACAATGATGTGACGAAATTGCTTGCCGAACTAACTAACGAAAGCACTGGTTGTCATGGTGGAACAAATGATCGTTCCGCCTATCTGGGTACAGCTAAAATGATGTCCCACATTTTCTGCATATTACCTGACCCGTGTAAATTTGGAGATTTGTCCTCGGACACCGCTCAATCCCCACTATGAAAGAACTCCATGGGGATCCGCAGTGCTCCTAGGTGTCGCCGAATGGGTGGCCTATGCCGTACGTCTCGGGTGTGTAAGACAGAATTTTTTGGTCTTTTTGATGTGGATTTCTGCCCTCCCACATGGGCATGTCATCCCAATTCCCAACGTCCCTTATGTTATTACCACAGGTTCCGGATGGTGCGCGTAACGTCAAGGATTTGTTGCGTGGTGCGGACCTCGGCCGGCCGCTTCCTTGTCCCTTCCTCTTGAGAGGAGGTACCCTCTTGCATCTCGGTGTGTTGGCGTTGGCGGACACTTGCGAGACGCTGCTCTGCTTCGGCTCGCACTCCACCGTATGGTGCGGGAGGTGTGTGTTGGGCTTATCGTTGTACAACCGAGCGTGCCTGCGATCAATGCGGTATGCCCGTTGGCGTTGAATAACACCGTAGGCGTACTCGAGTCCGGCTTTTCGGGCGGTAGTAGCACCACGGGAGGTTGCTCCCCCAGTTATCCCATACGGGAAGTTTGAGATGTGGGTGGTACGTCTCCGGGTCCACCCAGTTGAAGTAGCCGCACCATTCATCCTCGGCCAAGGGGCACCGGTAGAATCTCCGGTCCGCTAGTTCATCGTGGCAGGTATCAACCACTGCCTGAAGGCCGTGTTCGCAAAAGTCAGGGCTTTCGGGTGGCCCCTGGGGAGGTTTCTCCTTTGACTCGAGCAATTTCGCAATTTTCTTTTTGAACTCCTGTATGGGATGAACTAGTTTAGAATTACTACTTTGTGAGTGAAGCATGGGTTCGTCGCATGAAACTCACCGATTGGTTGGCCTCTTGCCCACCGGCCCTGAACTCTGGTCGCTCTAGAACGGGGACGTATCCTGGCGGCCTCTCCCACCGGTTGAAGTTCTCGGGCGAAGCGGGTTCGGCGTCGTGGCGATTGTAGACAAATTTGTAGTCACGCTGTTCGGGCCGTCGATCCATTGGAAGAAGCAACACCGGTCCTTGTCTTTGAGAAAAGAAAGAACGATGCGTGAAATGGTACCGTTAGCCTGTATTTTATGGATACAAGTAGGTTTACCTGGTAGGGGCGGGCACAACAGTAGTGAGCGCGGGCGGCCGTCTCTCCGTGGGTAGATTGCATCATCTTCGCCGGAAGGTTGCAGTCGCATTTGGGTCTGGGCAACTCCGGCAGAACTGGGGCGTGCACGCTACTGGTATCCGGGTATTCGGGGCGGGATGACTTCTGCTTGCTGAAGAGGCGACGGTAGAACGACATCGTGCCCTAATTTGTGTAGATTCAGATGGCGTGTATTGCTTGTTTGGCGGTGTTGGATGTGTAACCCTAGGCCGGTTTTATAGTGGTGGTGAGTGGTTACTCCGCACGACTACAACACTTGTCCAGTTTGACGTCCTGGCATCCTCTGTGAAAAGCTGCACGACATGTCACCCATCATCAAAGCTGCACCGCCTGTCACCTTCTGCGAAAGGCTGCACGATTTGTCACCATCTGAGAAAAGCCACACGACCTGTCATCACGAACAAAAGTAGGCAGTGAGTGGTCACTTTGAACTGTGCCTGCATGTGTGACAAAGCACGTGTGCAGCTTAATGAGAGGTCTGTCGCGTGTGGTCAAATCGGCTGAAAAGGTTGAAAGCATTGCGCCGTGAGTTGTCTAATCGCGTGGAAAGCTGCTACAAGGTCGTACATATGTCGAATGGTGTTTCAGGGCTATTACTCCATAATTTATCATGTAAACCTGTTATTTTACGGAATCCACGAAAAACTATAGTGATCATACCGTAATATAACGTAACTTATGTAAACAAAATTCTATAGCTGAATTTGACGTAATATGAGGAAATAAAGCATCATTTTGTGTTCGATACAAAATATATGAAAGGAAACAAATTTGGGATAGTTGCCAGATGACGTCGTGTCGCATCGCGACCGACAAAGTAGCTACGTGTGTTTGTCCTATCGACGTGACAAAGGTCTTGGTAGCATATTTACAAATAGCGCCACTAAGTAAAAGATTATATATAGCACAAAACTTCATAAATAAAACTAACATATGTGATATTACATGAGCTAAGGAAGTAAAAGACAAGATTGTTTACGGTACATCATGTGTAAAAGAAACAAACTAGCTAGGGCCCTGCGGTGCAACACTCGTGTGGTCCCGGGCCTCCTACGACGCCGCACATGTCCGACGGATATGTGAGCTGGTCGAGGGCCTGCCCACGAGTACTCCTAGGAGGCGGACCGGGCTAGCGGAGTAGCGGCGTCTGTGTCGGCCGAGATGGGGCGGGGCCGATGGATGGGGCGATGCGAGCCGCGACGAACCAAGTACCGCACCGCGGATCGCGATAAGGATCGACGAGAAAGTCGAAGTCCTCGTCTGAAAGTACCGTAGTCCCCGAGGTGCTCGTGACTGGTCGGCGAGATCGGCCGCTGTTGACAAACTTTTCAAGTTACAACGACACGTTATGTGAACAACAAAATATATGAAAAAAGAGACCACGATGTACTGCGGTCATCGGATGACGCCGGTCCGGTGCAGTGGAGCCCCAGTGCGGTCCGACGAGGGGCGGTCGGGGTCTGCCTGTGTCGACCTCGTACAGCAGACGAACGAGGGGGGATCTGTACCACGTCGTCCGCCCTGGGCCGCCTACACGACGTCAGGTGTACGGCACGGTAAGTCAAGTCCTGAATATGGCGCAGCGCCCCTCGAAGGCCGTCCGCTGTGACCCCTATCGTATGGGTGGCACCGACCGCCTGTATCAACGCCGACGTCGCCTCGTGTGCCTCCCTGGCAAGGTCGCTCTGCGAAAACGAAAAGAGGCTAGTTAGTTGGCATAATTTTCAAGACGTTACGTTGAATGACAAATGGAGGGAGTACGAACCGCGCGGTGGAAAGCAGAGTCTGGCTGGGTGGGGTACGTGTCGGAAGTGGTCGGATCGTGCCTGGGAGGTGACTCCACGACACGCACAACTCGAACGCGGGTGCGCGTGCTGTACCACTCGATATATGCGTCGTACGTGCCGTGGTCGTAGGGAGCAGTCTCGTCGATCACATCCGCAAGAGCCAGTGCCCACTGCTGCGCATGAGGTACCATGCGTGCTGCCCAGCTCTGCGTGCCGACGAAGCCTTTGCGTGTGTACCTGCAAAAACGAAAGCGCAACATTAATTCGCAAGCCACCGAGATCGTAAGTACTAGCAGAAGGGAAAAATGTAGAAATACGAACGAGTGCACGGCTGCTGGAACGACGGCGCCTGTGGGTACTGGGAACGCCTGCCGTAGACCAAACTGCCTCAAGACGCGGTGGGCGGCGTACGGCTCGACGAACACGTCGAACACCAAGTGATGTCGGGTCAACCGAGACGCCGCGTCGATGAGTGCTGCTGCGGCGACAGCCAAAGCGCGCGACGTGCTGCACAAGCTCGGGGCGTAGGGCGCCATATGACGCGGTCGTTCGTGAGTGGTCCAACATCGCTACGCATCGAGGGTACGGCGTGCATCAGAATCGGGTGAACGCGGCCGCAAAAAAACACCAGCGATGAGCGTTAGTACAACACGTGGAGAATTAAAAAACAACATACGGCCACGATAAGTAATCGACTGTCGGCGACACCACAATGTCCCCATCGTCGGACGATCAACCTCGTCCCGGGAACCACGTAGAAGTCGCGCGTAAGTCGGCGGGTCTATCGCTGGTCGTCCGATCTGGAACCTCTCGAGCGACCACACCGCAGAGCAAAGGGCGGCCGGCGAGTGGACGAGTCGGACACGCGACGACACCGTCGCACAAAGCACGCGATGCGTCGCGGCAAGTACCGTAGGTCCCAAGCCGGTGCGGATCTCCTCCAAGTCGGCGTCGGCGATCGTCCTCGCAAACTGGATCATGTGCCTGTCGACAGTGTCCCCGTGCGACGAGCAGAACAAGACCCACCCGAAGAGCCACAGAAGGTACGCCTCCAAGTGTCGGGCGACGGCCGCTTCCCACTCGGGTACCATCCTCTCGGCCGCGAAAGTAATGGTTAGGTTGTAAATGCAATGAAAATCACACACGGTGAGTTAAATCGATCGACAAGGAAAAATCGTGCTTACGTAGAACTGCACAAGCCACCGCTGCGTCGGACCGTGCGCAGCTGCGAAAGTCGTGTACTGTGGCTGGGGTAGCACCCCTGGAACCGGTGGAGGATATCTGCCTGCCACTCTGGGTGGACGTCTGCAGGAACCACCGCATCTCCTGAGCAGGGCAGGCCCAGGAGGTAACTGACGTCCTCTAGTGTCGGCGCCATCTCACCACACGGCAGGTGAAAGGTGTGGGTCTCAGGCCGCCACCGGTCCACTAGAGCAGTCAGCAAGCTCCTGTCGTAAGGGAACCGCCTAGAGGCACTCCGTCGGTCCTGCGCATCCGCGACGGTCGCCTCGACCATACGGGCAACAGGTAGTAGGCCAGCCGCCCTCAACCTGCAAAAGAATGTGAGAAGTATTATTGTGGTGTCGAAGGGGACATGAGTACAACACTGCGACGAAATTGAACTAACCTCGGGATCCATCGCGGATCAAGACGCCACGCCCTCATGGGGGTGCGCAAGCGCAGGGCCCCAAGCTCCAAGGCCGCCTCCCCATCCTGCGGGGGCAACGTCGCTAAACGGCTCCGGTGAGTCGCGTCGACCATGCCTGCAAATAAAAATGTTTATGTTACATAAGGTGTAAAAAAGGTGCAAAATAAATACAACAAATACAAATAGAATATGAATGGAACGAGTACTGTCATAATTTAGAGCACACGTAATACATGGAAGTAAAAATGTTCATCTATGTGCAAAGCGTTAAAAAGATACAAAATGAATACAACATACTACACTCTCATTTAATCAAGTACAATAACATTCGTATTACATATTTTGACCACACGTACGAATTCGATACAAGCAAAATGAAATTCTAGTGCACAAAGTAAACCATAGTTCAAGATTTAAAAGAACATATAACACTTCACGGCTTCTGAATCTTCGGGCAACTCTTGAAAGAGTGCACTGTCTCCTTGCAAGCAGAACATTTCTTTACGCGGTGGCCACTTTCGGCGGCGTCCATATCATTCCTTATACGCCTGGATTGCCTTCTTCCCACTCCCTTTAGCCTGCTCATGTCTGGGACCCAACGTGTATCCTCCCAGCTTTTGTGCTCCGTGAATAAACCCACCACTCGGAAACCGTACATTTCGCGCTCAGTTGCGACCACGCTTCCTTACTAAAGAATTGAGACATGAATATACCTGGATCCATGTGAATCATCGAGCAGGCAGCCATAACATGGGAGCATGGCCTGTGTAATAGACGAGGCTTATTGCAGGTGCAGACACAAGTTTGCCTGTGTATGATGCATTCGTGAGCAACTTTTCGTCGGTTCGTCCCACGACCAGCTTTCTCCTTGCACATCACCTCGAAACGGAGCTCCCTCGTACCCATCTTCGTTGCTCCGTGCATCTCCCACTTCTTGCCTTTGTCCTCCATGTATGCAAAAATCATCTCTGAGTACTTCATAGCAGGATCGTTCATGCGCGTGATCGCCCTTGCATGGCGATCAACGAAGTACTTTGTGATGCCACGAAGAACACCCTCAACAATACCAACCAAGGAAGGGTCTCAACCTCGCATCACCCGATTGTAAACCTCCGCAAGGTTTGTTGTCATGACACCATACCTCGCACCATCGGTGTCGAAAGCGAGCCCATTTCTCCCTAGGCTCATGCTCTATCCATTCGAGAAGCGTTTGAGCCCTTCCATTCCTTGAACCGGTGGGGAGGGTGGGTGGGTAACTCCTCCGGTCGTGGGGCCTCCCTAAGGTCGGGTTGCCCTCTTCGTTGCCTCTAATGTGTGCCTCGATGTCACTCATCCAATTTCTTCCAGTACATCAAACTTTCTCTGCTGGTTCTGGTCGCAGAGCCTCTTGAAAAGCTTTGTTAGCTCCTTGTTCCTGAACTGCTTGTAGAAGTTGGCACCCATATGACGCTTGCACCACCTACTACGCAAATCAGGCCATGGATGAGTCTCATCCACACCTTCGCAATCGAATAATTGCCCTCAAAGCCGGAATGCCGATCGTGTATGATACACACTCCGGGCGATGAACGACACCGCTTTGACATTCGTAGGAACCAATGCCACTATCGTGTTTTCACCCTCCACAAATGCAAGCGCCACGGGGAGAACTTGATTATTGCCATCCACTCCTATGGCGATCAATATCGCGCCTTTGTATTTACCATCAAAAATGTCCCATCGACACATAACAAAGGACGACAATGCACGAACGCATTGATGCATGGACCTAAAGCGAAGAATGCTCGCTTCAAAACCATCTTCCCGAGAAGCTGCGAAGGATGCTCACAAATGTCCACATAAGTTCCGGATTTGGTCCTTTATCACCAAGCAAACACGGCAAGTTACGGTAGGAGTCTTCGTGCGTCTTGCCGAACCATGTTTCCAATGCCTTCGCTTTGCTCTCCATGCCTTCGCGTAGCTTATTGTATACTGGAACCTCTGTTGTATTGCGAGTACGATGGCCCGTGGCTCTAAATCTAGGTTGCCTACAATCTCTCCGTACATTGCATTGGCAATAAAGCCTGATGATATGTTCCGATGTGACTGTGAGACTCCGTTAGTACACATGTATGTGGAACGACTATAGAACACTTCCAAATGGTGTCCCATTTAGGCTGGTACGCATGGACGTGCCACGGGCAACCCTCCGTCTGGCATCTTACATCATACACCCGCTGATCGGACTTTACAACCTTGAAGGCTCTGCGCAACGACACTGACCATGATATTACTGCTTCTTGAACCTCACTCTTATTCTTGTAAATTGCATCTTTTCTCACCTCATTCTGATCATACTGCGAAGGGAACTGTTCGTCATCGTTCACCACCAGCCTGTCGAACGGATACTCATCCCACTCTGCGGGGAATAGATCTTCAGTGGCTTCATCATTACTTAAAGCCTCATAGTCCTCATTCTCTGTGTCCATCGCCCGACCACCGACTCAATGTTTTCGCCTCGTCGCCATGCCCATTGCTTCTTGAACCTCTCCGTTGCAACATCGCTCTCCCACCTTGCACTTCGATCGACCAACCTACATCCCGCTCTACTAAGCCTTCTCTACTTGTACCGCTCTCCCCAACTTCCTCGGTTCTTCATCAACAACCTCTTGCTGCGTCGCATGCCCGGTATTGACTTTCTCAAATGCTTGTGCCAATAACACTAATGGTCATCCTTTCTCAATTGCAATTCTTACGCATTGAACTCCAAGATTTCGCCCTCTCATTTCCATTAACTCCCAGACGTGCAATCTATTCTTGACAAACTACTCCATGTAACTTCAGATCATGCAATTCACGGTCCAAAGAGAACATGTGGTACAACCATCTCATAACCGTAGCCCATGAACGCTCCTGCAAGGGCGTGACAGGCTAGCCTCTACACTTGCGAAATGACTTAGATCTACCCTTCAACACCCATATGCGAACTCCTTCTCCATAATATATTTTAAATTGCACTCTATCATCCATACATCATGCAAATTCATCGAATTCTTAACATTTGCACAATTTAACTCTACATTGTACGACTAATAATGATCACAAATTTTTAATCAAGATGATTGCAATATTTCAATTCTTACAAATTCTTGATTCGTGATCATTTTCAAATTTCTATGAGAACATAACTAAACTAATGTGTCAGGAACCTCTACAGATTGAGTTATATTTCGGTCCTGACAATTTTAGCCACCCAACTCTACATGACATCTCCGAATTCTCAGTACACAAATAACCGAATTTGGATTCTACATTTCATTAATTGAAAATTTATCCATGATCTCTAATCAAAAAACTATTATTACAATCAAAATTTTAATCCCTACCTCTAGGTCATCCCTACATCGAAAATTAATTACTAACTAAGTCGCATAACTAAACATCTGTCCATACCGACATAACTATAAATTCTTGACTAATTCATCTAACTAAACATCTATTCTTACCGAAATAAATATAAATTTCTAACTAAGTCAACTAGCTAAACAACTTGCATCAGATTCTCATTCCTAACTAAGTCATCTACCTAAATAACTATTATTACTCTATTTAATCTGATTACTATATTACATATTCAACATTTAAATACTTAAAAAAATTAGTACTGATTTAAATGCGGATCTTGAAGTCCCTCTCCCTCTCCCCTTCTCCTCCTCCTCCTCCCTCTCCCTCCCTCTCCTCTCCCTCTCCCTCCCCTTCTTCTCCTTCTCCTTCTCCTTCTCCTCTTTTTCTCTTTTTTTTCCTCTGCGCTTTTGGTGCGCAGAGTGAGGGGGCAGCGTGCTTTATATAAGCGTATGTCTGTCGCCATTTCAAATGGCGACAGACTCTCTGTCGCTGTTTGAAATGGCGACAGACAGGCTGTCGCTATTTAAATAGGCGACAGAGATGACGTTTGCTCTCTGTCGCCATTTGAAATGGCGACAGAGTCTATCCCTATCTCGAAGCGGCGACAGTCGTCTGTCGCCATTTGAAATAGCGACAGACTTTGTCGCCATTTGAAATGGCGACAGCTGGGTAGTTTTGTAATTTTTTTTTTCGGCATATTATTTTTGTAAAATAGAATAAAAATAGTATTATTTAAAAAAAACCGTACCAAGCATGTTGAGATTGATCGGTTCTTTATCAAGGAGAAGCTAGATGACAAAATCTTGAAGCTGGAGTATGTCAAGTCTAATGAACAATTGACTGATTGTTTCACTAAAGGGTTAGGTACTAGTGATAGTGCTACAATATGTAACAAGATAGACATGATTGATATTTTTAGCCCATCTCGAGGAGTGTGGGGATAAGAATTCGGAATAGAATCCGAGTCAATTAGAGATAAATTAGGAAGTTAAGATATAGAGTCCGGTTCCATTAAGATTGTAATTCTTGCTATAAATAAACGATGTGGGATCCAATAAGATACACATAATTTTTTTCAAACCTACACTTTTTAAAAACCTAGAGGCGATAAATGATGCGTTCTTTACATTGCCAACCTTCACCCACTTCTTCTTAAATCCCTCCACCAAAAAATTACCCCATAATAAATAGATTAACCGCTAAAAATACAATAATTATCTTAACAACCTCTCTTCTCTCTTTTTATGGTGTGAAGCAGAAATGCAATGCAAATAATAGTGGCGAAGCCAAGGGCATGATGTATACCAAGCTCGATAGTAGAGGCATGATACGGACCAAGACGGAGCTCGACCATGCATAATGACAAAGCCGAGATTACGACGTAAGTTAAACCCAACGATAATAATATACTATGTAATATTATTTTTATCCGTAGTAAAGCGTGGATTCAACTAGTATGGAAGAATCATACCGAAACATAGGCTGGTTTCCCTTGTCTAGTTGCTAGGGATGATCGTTCCTATGTAACCAAAACCAAGGTTTGAAAATTCGGTTTCGGAATAAATTTCGTCCCTTGCCGGATCGCGAAATTTCGGCAAAATTTCAAAATTTCAGAAATATTTCGGATGAAAGTTGAATTTGAAAATTCAAATCCGGTCCATTCGGGAAAATCCGAAATTCGGCGAAAAAACCAGAAATTTCCGGCGAAATACCCGAAATTTTGGGTTTTTTTGCACCGGCTGAAAAGTGGTCTAAATGTTAACTAAAATATTTCAAAATTTTTTTGGAGCTTCCTGACACATTTTTTATGTTCTCACAAATATTTCAGCTGATTATCACATCTGAGGAATTTTAAAAAATTCGGAGAGTGGTACTGTCTTGATAAAACACTGACTGATAAGTTTGATCCGAATGGAAAATGGTACAAATAAAGTTATAAACCATTGAAATTTGTTTTTCATGGTTATCATCCATAAATAATGTTCTAAAAAATTTTCAGCTGATTAGCACATGTGAGGAATTTTTAAAAATTCGGAGAGTGGTACTGTCCTAATATAACACTGACCAACAAGTTTGATCCGAATGGAAAATGGTACAAATCAAGTTAGAAACTGTTGAAATTTTATTTTCAAGGTTATTATGTATATATAATGCTCTCATAAAATTTTTAACTGATGATAAAACTGTATGAATTTTTAAAAATTCGAAAAGTACTACTACCCTGTTAAAAGGCTTACCGGCAAACTTGAACAAAATGAAAAATTATGTAAACCAAGTTAAAAGCTTTTGAAAATTTTTGTGGATGGTCCTAATGTAAAATTAATGTTTATTTAAAATTTTTAGATGATTATCATTCTCAAATAATGTTTAAAAATTCAGATAGTGCTACGTCCTGATAAAAGTGTGATGATCAATACATAGATTTGGTTTAGCAATAAAAAAAGTTTAAATTTTTTGAAAATTTTAAAGAATGGTGATAAGGAAGTTCTTAATATCCCATAAAAATTTTGATTCATGGTCACACTCCAGTGAATTTATAAAATTCTTACAAGGCATAGTACCATTTATGTTCTTTTCTTTTTGATTTTTGAAATATAATATAACAAACGAAGTTCAATGATTACATAGATTTGATTGAACAAACAAAAAAAGTTGAAATTTTTTGAAAAATTTATATAATGGTACTGAGTCAATTATTAATCTCTCACAAAAATTTTAGATCATAATCGCACTCAAGAAAATTTATAAAATTCTGACAATATAACTATCCCAATTATGTTCATTCTATTTTTGATTTTTTAAAGATAACAAATGAAGTTAAATTATTTTGAAATTTTTTATGTATGATCATAAACTCTTAAGGATAGTACCATAAAATTTCAGCTTATTATCAAGCTTGTACAATTTTATAAAAATCTAATAGTGTTTCTGCTAAAATTTTAAAATGTTTAAAAAATTCGTTTTTTCAACAAATTTTCATAGGAGATGACTTTCCTAAGGGTTATTGGATCAAATCCGGCCAAAAAAAACACGAAATTTCGGATTACTGTAGCAATTTAAAAAAAATTATGTTTTTTTTTGTCGGTACTTTAGATTTCGGGATGATCCGAAATCCGAAATTTCGCCGAAATTTGGAACCCTGACCAAAACCCATGCACGCGATGGACTCGAGGAAAGAAGTAAATGAAATAGCAATCTTTCCCGTATGCATAGTCATAGCATGAGCATACCAGCAGGTACACCCCAACGGCAATTTCTGAGGTGTTGAACCTGACTAATAAAAGAAAGATAAATTTGTCAGTTCTTTTCCCAAAAACAAAGGGAGAGAAAAGAATGTCGGTCGGTAACACCATGTTTGTGTCATTGCCTCAAAAATTCTAGACACCCATCTGATAACGTTTACAGCCTTTTGCTTTCCGGTATTTTCATATGACTGTGACCCATCAACTGTCTTAATCCATCAAGAAATGGTGGTTCAGTGGTAAGAATTTTTAGCTGGTTAATGACCCATGGATTTGTCAAACACAGTGTTAGCTTCTCTTTCAGATATATGCTGTTGATGCTTTTTCCTGTGCACAATGTTCTGCAACTTTTTTATTATTCTTGTGTGTAGCACGAGTTTAGGAATGCAGATACATTAGGCTTCAATAACAAGATATTCAGTCTGTCGGCAGGTTTTTCTGTCAGACACGCACTTATGGTCTTGACATCCTTTAGCTTTCATTGAATATATACACCAATTATTCGAGATACTATAGGGTATAGCACAGATCATATGCAAGGTTAATTACCTCTTCCATGCTGTGAATGGAACTTCTTAGGAATAGGAATATTAGGTTTTGTCTTGAGCATATCTCCTAGTTTTTTCTGTAACAACCCACTAGTTGACCCTTCCTGCTTCGAAGAGGCCAAGGAAGACAACTTTACAACGGTTCAAGGACATGGCATTCTTGAATAATACCCAGAAGATAGTTAAATGGAAGGACCTACAAGGTGGACAATGAACAATATTATCCAGAACTGTTTTGATTGGCAAGAGGAAATGATGCGATATGTCCTGCTACAAAGGAATTCCACTGAAAAACATCCATATGATGGCCTAATGTATGAAGTGTGATACCAAGGGGAAAATAAAGAGCAGGCAAATTACTATACTCCCTATATTCTTTCGTGAAAGTAAAGAATAATGCTTCATATTAGATTCGTAACATCTTTAATTGAAAAGTACATCAGGAGCTTCCAAAAAGGGAGCTAGTAATGACCAAGGATGCCATAAAACTGTATGAGTGTGAAACAACAATTGTCAGAATGCAATGTTGGTTAGCAATTTGTTGGGACCTGGATTTATAAATCTGAAACTCTCTGTGTATACTGCACTAGTTCAAAATCACGCAAGTGCATATAGTGGCAACACAAATGAAATACAATTCCATACACCGAATTAACTAAGAAAGAAACAAATTATTATTAAATAAAACAACACACATTATAGTCAATGTTTACACTACTATGCTTTAAGGGTTTGAGAAACAAATAAACTATTGCAGCGGAAATAAAATAACTTGGCCATTCGACATGCCATAGGCGATCGTCTGGGGAACGTCTTCCTAATCCACGCAGTCTTCATAGTACTCATCCTCATAGGATTCAGCATTTTCTGGTCCTTCCTCAACAATTGGACAACAAAGGCGTATAGCTATGAGTAAAAAAATACTCAGCAAGCCACAGGAAAATGATGCAATATATTCATGCAAGGCTTGATAAAGGATATTCATATGGTTCTTTTGCAGAAAGCAATAACTTAAATTGAAATAAAGTAAATAGATTGAAAGCGTATTTATAAAAAGATAATAAATAACCGGTAAATCAATGGTAGACAACAAGAACAGAATGGTGAGGCATCACCCTACACCATCAAAAACAATTATCAAACTACTAAATTCAACAGTATTAACTTTAGACAACAAAACAACAGTGAACTCTCCCTTCACATTCCAACAATTCCACCTTCCAACATTTTATGAAACACTCTATACCTCATGTGAAATTCCTGGGCAAGTCCATAACTGCAGACACAACTATTCGAATAGTTTTACACTCTGCAGAGGTTGCACTGCTTTACCTACAAGATATGATCATCTTTTATTGTCATGCAACTAACACACTTCTTTTGGTGTGTCGGCAGAGATATCACGACAAAGTCTTTACAATGCTCTGTCTAAACTCGGTACTGTCCGCTAAGGTTTCGACCCTCAGGACCCTCTCTTGAGCCATGTGAATCTACCCTTCCATCCTGGAACCCACACTGCCAACTAGCAGTACTCAAATTTATACATTGCAAATTAATCAGCTAGGTCTATCCCATACCAGACATGTGGTTGTACGGTTAAGCCCAGTTCAATGGCGCACAAGATTAAGTTCTTAAGTTGTCCCAGGTAAGACATCTACATCCCAAATGTGTTAACAGCACCCCCTTTACTGCACGATCACTTGCATGAGGAAAAACAATCTTGTTCAACCAAGATCAATGACAAACCTTGCCATGGTAACAAGTTTTACAACAGTGGCTACCAGCCATGATTCAATGCCTCATTAAGTCAAGATTAACATTAATTCACATATGATATGAATCCTATCGTACGACTAAGCATGTCTAAGTATAGCTATGTTAACCCAATGTTGATAATATGATCATGTCCAACTAATAATGTCCCAACCTAGGGTTAACAATAGATACATGGCATTCCAATGCTCAAGGTGGCATAATGTCAATTAGGTATTTAGCTATTCCTAGCAATTAATTATTGATACACAAATAGCATACAATTGTATTAAACAAATTAATTTTGCAAAAAATAGGTTCAACATGATCAAAGGTTACGACTTGCCTTGCTTATCTACTGCTGATTCTTGATCTTCAAATTCTCCGTTCACTCCCTCGGGATCAACGTCTACGAGAAAAGAAAGCGACAAATACAAATAAATGCGAAACAAAGACTCAAACAAGCTAAGAATTGAAACTAAATGCGCCATGGTGAGCAGAGGGCAAAGGAAGGAAGCAAGCAAGGCAAGGCCAACGGTTAGGCAAGGGAGCAAGGGCTCGACCAAGGGCAACGATGGCTCACTCCTGCCGGCGGTGGCTCACCTGCGACGGCCTCAACGGTGACGATTGTCCATGAATATAATTTGGAAAATCATAAAATTCGTTACGCATGGTGAACCAAACTTGATATCGTTTGAGGGGTTACCTTCACGACGACCAAAGGCACAAAGTGACGCAAACGGTTTTGGAAGAGGAGGTCCGACGGGTGTCACGGTGTTTCGGCCAAACTGAGACACAAGAGATTGGAACAAGTGGAGGAACGGGTGGAACAATGAGAGGAGATCCCGGTGCTCTCCTTAAATAGGCTCGAGGTGGCTCGTAGAGATAGATACGGTTTGTTTAAAGAAGAGTTTGAACCGGATAAAACTCAAATTTCTCTCAAAAAAGAGAGAATTAGAACGAAAGAATTATGAGAATTGGTTAAGGATAAGGTAACATATGTATTGGACACGAATTTAGAAATGAAATCGTGATACTTTTGAGCTCCAAAATTCAACCATGGAGGCCAGGAAAGAAAGAACCGTGCTGCAGGCTCCAAAGGTTGAAGATGACTCCCTACTGACAGGTGGTCCAATTTTTCATTTTTTTCAAATTTAATAAATACTAAAAAATGCTTTGAAGCAATAATAAATAAGATTGAAAATTCTCAAAAATATCTTGGGATGTTTCGAACTTAGGGTAAAAATTTAAGACATTTTATAATTATAATTTTTCTACGGTAAATCTTTTTGTCAATTTAGAAATAAAAAAATAATTTTATAAATTCCAGAAAATTCAGCAAAAATCTTAGAAAAATAGAAATAAGTAATAAAATATTATTTTACAAATTTTGAGATGTTGCATAATTCCTAACTTCCCTTTTTGTAAAGCGGTGATTCCTAACCGTGGAGTGCCGACTATGTTCGTAAGAGAGTAATTACCGTCGGAATGTACACCACCCCGCATTTGGGCATCTCTACTTCAGGGAAGAAGACTGTCACCGGGATCACCACGCCATAGAAGAAGAAGGTGACCGTGTGCGATATAATCCTCACCGAAACCAAGAAGCAACTCATCAGAGCAACATTCAGCATATCATCAACAAAACAAGTCAGTAATTATCTCTATTAATTTTGACAATTTCAAACCTACATGTACACTGTTCTTCTAAGTAGCAATCTGGAACAAGAACTGACATCTTTGTTGGTTTTAACCTAAATCAGCACATACTAAGCACAAGACGAACACAAGCATTTTGATGGTACGACACAATTACCATATTTTCTTGTTTTCTTGCTATCTTGCTTATTGTTCAAAATAGAGTACAAGGATCCTATTAAATAGTCTTATTGCCCTCCTACTAATACACGTATTCGGATCATCCCGTACGCAAGCGGAGACAAGTCCCCGTCTAGATTCAACTACACAGATGAGTTCGTCTTGGTTACAAGATTAACTCTAACATTCACCCCTTAATCTTGTAATATCAACTAGCTCTAATTTTTTTACATAACTTTAACTTGTTGAGGCAGTCGGTCTCAACTATGACTTACCCAACTTGTATTTGATACAAAATGGTGGACGCATCTCCTCAACGTCTTGGACTCATGTTCGATAGATTCGACTCAGGACGGCAAACACATCTCCTCAACGTCTTGGATGGACTCTACTTAGAACATTAAACACATCTCCTCAACGTCCTGAACTCTAACTTATTTACTTGACTTGAGACAGCGAACACATCTCATCAATGTCCTAAATTCGAATCAGCATCAGAGTAGCGCCGGTTGATCTTCAACATCTGCCTCAATTAAATATGCCTCCACTCTCTCCTTCCTCGGATTACAATATTCGAAAGCGAAGTGTTCATAATCCTGACAATTGTAGCATCGCACATTTGTCTTGTCGAACTTTCTGTAGTGCTCATCGGCATTCACCTCTTTGGCCTTCCACTCAGCACGGGTGTGCAATAATGTTCCTCCCTGGTGTACCATATCCTCCTAGGCGCTCCTCGTGCACCTTCAACCGCCCAATGAGCTCCTCCACTGCCATAGTCTTAAGGTCGGTGAATTGTTCAATAGTCGAATCAATCTTGATAACCTTACGAGAGACGGTGTGAAGAAATTTCTTGACAACATACGTCTCCTCGATCTTCTCACCTAGCGCCTGAATCTTATTGATGATGGTCATCAATCGAATTGCAAAATCATCAACCAATTCCAACTCCTTTATGCACATCGATTTGAACTCCGACTTGAGGGTTTGCACCTTGGCATCTTTTACGCACTCAGATCCCATATGTATGATCTTCAACACCTCCCATGCCTCCTTGTATGTCTCCTTGGCCAACAGGAAGAGTGTATCCTCCACTTCCCTTAGTAGATCATAGCTAATGCAATATGGTCCTTACGGGTGTCGATGATACTAGGTTTGATGGCATCCCACACCCCCTGTGCCTTCATGTACACCCTCAACTTGATGGCCTACACATCATAGTTGCTCTTCGTGAGTATCGAATATTGCAACAAGATGACATAACTCTCCTTCACCGTCGCACCTAACGTCGCCTCATCACCGGTGACACAACTTCCCAGAGAGCGCTGCATGATTTTGGGTATACACGGATCAAGAACTCAGACTCTAATGCCAACTGTTAGTTTTAGGCTAGATTAGCACATAAGTACGATGGCAAAAAAATCAAGCACAAGAACTCACGACACACAAGTATTTTGATGGTGCGATAAAACTAGCACATTTTCTTGTTTTCTTTTTATCTTGCTTATTATTCAAAATAGAGTACAAGGATCCTATTAAATAGGATTATTGCCTTCCTACTGATACACGTATTTGGATCATCCCTTATGGCAAGCAGAGACAAGTTCTCATCTTGGATTCGACTACACGGAGGCGAGTTCAGCTCGGTTACGAGATTAACTCTTAACAATCTAATCATGTTGTGTCGGTATCGCACGACAGTATCTCCCTTTTGAAAGCTAGAGTAGGAACTAGTACTCTCTTCGTTCATTTTTATGAGGTGTATTTTGACTTTACATAAGAATTAAAATTGTGTTGAAATTGAGAAAGTTACGAGAGAAAATGATTTAGATACCTCCCACTTAATTGTCTTGGAAGATAAAAGATATAATTTGTGTGGATGGTAATAAATAAATGCATATGGTTGAGAAAGAATAAATAGAAGTATAGAAAGAAAGACCTTATTAAATCTACGTATAAATATTATATTCGTGAACAAAACTATTTAATAAATATGTCTTAAAAGTGAACGGATTGAGTAATATTTTATAGTTCATTGAACTCTTTCTCGCTGTACATTGGAATCTGGACCAGCACCATGGGAAAGGCCCCGTAGTCGGCTTCCTCGTCACCGTCATCAGCGCCGAGCAGCTCGCACCAGTACACATGGTGCGGCCAGCGGTGGAAATGGAATAGCTTGGCGTAAGCATCACCAAGCATGCCACCACCGCGCACCGCACCGCTGGCACCACCATCGCCGCGCGCATCACCACCCATAGCTGTCGTGCAAGCTCCACCGCCGACATAGACGCCAGCCGCCGTCGTCCCACCACCCTGCAGGGCTGCATGCATCGCACGAAGAAAGATGGTTTCCATTTTTTATTGGAAAGATGATTGATTTATAAGGGGAGGGAACAGCCATACGCGCGCGTGGTTGCGCTGCGGCAGATGCTTGCACATATCCAGTGGCAAATGGACTTAAAAGATTCAGCTAAATAGAAGTGCCGAATTGGTGGAAAGTGCGGCCACTGATTACCGCCTAGAGGCCTACTGAAGAACCCAAGACTAAAGTTTTGAGGAAAATCATACATAAATAAAAGACGAACATAGTGAATAAATGAAGGTAGTAAGTCGGTAACGACAAGTGTGCATAGAAACCCATGAATAGCTATATATACATTAAAATTAGAAAAGTTAGTAATGTAATCAATATATTGTTGACATTTTCATAGTATACGTATAAAATCAAAATGAATTGCCCACCCGCCAAAAGGGAAAAGATGCATCCATGTTTAACAATTTGCCATCAGTTTGGTGGAGCAACTACAGAGATACTAGTATGCTTCTCATGTCTTGATCAAAGAACTCTTTATTGAAGTTTGATATTGACAAACTTGCTCGACTTATTGAAATTTATGATTCAAATTTTTCTAATGGTGATTATGCAATAATAAGAGATCAACTTAAGACTTACATTCTTCATGTAAGAAGGCATGTACCCTTGCTACTTGTAAAGATCTTGTAAGTTTAGCTACAAAGATGATCAAAACTGAAAAACATATGATTTTTTCATTGGTTCACAAACTCATTGAGCTAGTATTGTTATTGCCGGTGTCAACAACATCTATTGAAAGAGTCTTTTCAACAATGAAAATTTTTAGGTATAAATTGCGCAACAAGATTAATGATGATTGGTTCGATTACTTGATGGTTTTCTACACCGAGTGAAAGATATTTAAATCACGTGATGATGTTACCATTATGCAATGGTTGTAAAGCATGAAGACTCAAAAAATGAGTTTGCTTGGTACTAAGCGTGATTAGCACATTGTGGTATGTGATGTACTAATTCAATACTTCAATATAAATATATTTTTTATGTTATATGATACACTAATCAACTTTTTTTATCTTACAGAATATCTTTTGGTGTGTGGTTGACTTTTGTCGGTGAATCATCAAAACGTTGGTACGAGGTAGTGTCGTAGTGATGTAATTGTCACATTTTTCTTTGTTTTCATTCATAAATGTTCATATGTGTATTGAATTATGATTTTAGTGAAAGAAATTTATTGTAGTTCTCAATTCTGCTTGTGTGATGTGTATATGAACTTATTCATATTTATGGTCGTAAGACTTACCGGCCTCCCAAAACTTATAATGAATTTTGGCCCAAATCCCTTCTGTTGCTTCTACAGTCGCCTTCAACCTCGAGTTTACACCGAAGCTATCACCATGGTATCCCATGGATGGAAGGAGGAGCTAAGGGGTAGCCACTGTCCGGCTCGGGGTAGCAGGGGCGCGGCCCATGCCGACCTTACGGTGGGCCTGCCCCTGTAGAGGCCGATTAATCGGCTCTAGGCTCTGATTTTTGGAACACTGCTTCCTCTGTCCCTCCCTTCGGGTGCAGCTACAAATCCATGGCCATGGCCGCCGCTGATAGTGGAGAGGGGTACTAGCACTGGCGGAGGGTAAGCTCGAGAGGGAGACGGCCGGGGAACTGCTAGCTAGAGGGGTCCGACTAGATCGGTGTAGTATAGTGGAGCGGAGCGAGGGGTTTTTTGAAGTCAGCATGGTCACAAACGCCATTGGCGAGCAAGGCTGCAGTTTGGCATGTGTCCCGGTGCATTGTTCAATCCTCTGGATCCCGTCAAATCCGTGATGCAAAGTACGGTTGGAGGAAAACGCGGAGACGAAGAATTTTCTTTTCCATGTAAACAACATCAAAGATATGTAACCTGCAGTAGTTACTGGTTATATTGATGTTATACATAGCTTACCGTACAATGTAACTGGGCCTTTGATACACTGTTCATCCATTTTATCCAAACGTCGGCCACACAGATTGTGATTGGGTACAAAAGTTCGTTCCCTAATCGAATATGTCGGGTATCTATACTCCTTTATAATGTACCTAAGCATTCTTTTTTACGTCCACCCTAAATAATGCACCCACTAGAGATGGTCCAACCTTTATGCATCCAGCGAAACGTCTTCAAAAGCTTGCCTCCATCAAAATTAACCTCTCAGATCTTTTCTCAGCTTTACTCACCCACATCTGATGGCCATTGTTTAATGTGTTTAACTCATCCTTGTGGCCCACAACATATCTCCCCCCACCTCTAGCATCATCTCAAGGAAAAGGAGACAAATATCTTGGAATTAAGGAAAAGGAAACAAACGTTCTAGAAAAGGAAAAGACAATATATTACATGCTGGGAAAAGGAAAGCAGAAGACAGGACACTATACTAGTTTCTGAATAACTCAAGATTGATTCTTCCTTGGACCGAGTACCTGAATATTGGACTAAGTAACTCAACATAGATCACATAGTTTTTCCGGGACTTACAGATCGTTACAATACGTAGATTGGATATTGCCACGACGGCTTTCCACTCTTGTATGGGTGAGACATCTGAATGAGTGGAAGGGAGGACCGGAGGAGTCTACGAGACGAACGATGGAAAAGGGGAAGGGGGAAGAGTATGGCTGATTACAGTTGTTCAGGAGCACCGACATAGAAGATTGAAAACGGCGACAGGCAAGCGAGAGGCAAGGGTTAGGGCTAACATACAAGGTTAAGTCAAATAACAATTACTAAATTACCCATGTTTACAATATTTTCTCTTCCTAAGTTGCCTCTAGGTAAATCAAGGCGTTAATTGTTTTTAGAGAAAAAGTTACTAAGGTACCTTCCAAACAGATCGTCGTTGCGATTAATCTAATAGCAAGACAAACTACGACGAATCAACCCAGTGGCACAGCAAGGCATGGTTTGCAGTTTGGAATTATCATCCGTGACAAGATGCAAACTCTCATTCAGTCGCGTTAAGAATGATTATCATCCGTTCGATCGTGTTAGCTTCGATGCAAGTCATTACGAGTTAGGATTTAAGAATAGAAAAACAATAATGTGCAGATCACGTCCATCGTTTTTTTGTATGTGTTTTTTGCGTGGTAGATCGTGTTCATTGTTGGAACTCGGGAGAATAAGAATAACAGAATAAAATTCTCATGCATGTTGATTGACTCTTCTGGTCTTGGAAAAGAAAAAACTGTGATCTATTCCTAATTGTTTACACAAATCGTGCATCGATTTGCATGACCAACATTAGGAACTCAGTCACATGGCGCTGGATTAAATAATACATTACAGAAGTTGTGTTTATCTGATCATAAACAAAGTCAAGTTTATCACACTCAGTGAATGACATGAGCGTTCAAAGCTTGGCATTACAGCGCAGCCACGTTGAATTCAATTCACAGCTTACGTTTGTCGCACTTGGGACAGGAGATAATTTAAAAAAAAATACAGTGACAGCTCGCAACTAGAAGCACGGGAAATCAATATTCATGGCAGCTATAGAGTATAATAAACCCACTAGTCCATGTGCCACATCTAGTAAAATGTCAGATAAGAGGAAATGCTTGCTTCCAGGGCTTATTAAGTTTACATGCTGTATTTATAGTGCATTTTCAAGATCTGTCTGAATTTGAGTATTTGACAGAATTATTGGTCTTCAGAAACAGTGTACATTTACAAGTTTTAGCCTACTACACAGGATATATAGACTGAGGGTGCTGATGATCCTCTGTTACATAACTGAAAAAACTACATCAGTACATTGGCAAAAAGGGTAGGGTAATTTTGGAGATCTACAGTAATTAGTAACGCATGTTATTTCATTTACAGCTGCTGTTATTCTTGCAAGTGTGATAAATGCATCTCTACAGGATCTGAATGGAATGCTGTTGCACCAATCTTTTTTGTGGTGGTGCTTCAGTTAATACTGTTATTATCAAAAGAATGACGATGTTATTTGAATAGCCTTCTTGGAAGTAAAGAATGGTTGGATCAAATCTGACCAAGACTGACGGGAAGAATGCTCCATGATCGTTATGTTCTGAAGTTGATATGTGCAGGAGAGAGGCTTTACTTGCACGCAAGTTCTCGTAAGCACGCATGTCAGTTCCACCAATGGCAGCTTATTCAGCGCAAGGAGGTTTTGTGCCGATATACTCAAAACCGACGACGAGGAAAGCTAGGCCTTGAAGGAAGAGGTAGATGTAGTATCCCTTCTTTGCGTAAAGCACATCGTAGCAACCACATAGAATTATGTAGGTTCCGACAAAAAGCTCCGAGCAATGGTACCTGATACAAAGAAGACATGCATGAACATTTGCCGAAAACTAGCAAGTTATGATCCTTTGCAGTATGTATATTCTCACAAGTCGGTAAAATTTTGTATATAGTATTTCAAAGGTATACTGTTTGACGATAAGCTTTTCTTACTTCTCCCAAAATCTTGTTCGCCTCTTCTCGAGCTTTGGTGCAAGGGGCGTTGTTAGCTGCACATCTATCACTTTCAAAGCATCTGATTCAATGGTGGCTGGCTTTGTCTTGTTGGCGTCTCCCAACTTCTCGGTGACAACCCACTCATTGACTCTTCCAGCCTCTAGAATACCAGTTACTGCTGCTTTTATCCGGTGCAATGACATGACATTCTCAAAGAGGACCCAGAGAATCACCAGGTGAAATGAACTGAAAGAGAGAAATTTTGCAGTGTTACTGATCGCAACAATACTATTACTACTGTCATTCTGAATCTTGTATCTTGGAATGCTAGTTACCTTGGTGTTCCAAGAGCTTTGCAGAGGGTGATAACAGTTGGAACATAGACCACCCCCCAGAGAGGAATTTGAATCTCAGGGAACAAAACTGACACCGGGATCGCAAAGCAATAGTAGATGAATGTGACTGTGTGAGCAGCGATCTTCCCGACAAAGAAGAAATCGTACCAGAGGTGGATTTTGTTCCAAAAGGACACTTTCTACACCAAGAAAAGGGTGAACATGTCAGGCAATAAGATGATGTCATGCATTTGCCAAAGGCAGCCTGACCAAAACACTAACCTTATTTTCTAAAATCTCTACCATCATTTTCTTGAACAGGTTTGCCGGTCCACATGACCACCTGTGCTGCTGAAACCGGTATGCCTTGAATGTGCTCGGTAGCTCACTCTTGACCTAACCAAATACATACGCAGCATTCTGTGGATCATTAGGTTTGTTTCTTGTTGAGTTTCCTAATTGCTGACAAGCAAGTAAATGAGCACCAGCGTACTTTTACATCACCAACATAAACAAACTTCCAGCCCTGCAGTGTCGCGCGAACAGCCAGATCCATGTCCTCTACCGTTGTCCGGTCCTTCCAACCCCCAGCATCGTCAATTGCTGCGATCCTCCAGACACCAGCTGTTCCTGAAAGATGAAAAGAAAATCACTCTTGTAAGGTCAGCAGATTACTTAATATGCTGAGCTGGGTGGTTGGACTATATACATGAGGAAACATACTGTACCATTGAAGCCGAAAAATGAATACACTGAAGACCCTGCCTCTTGCTCAAACTTGAAGTGGTAGTCCAATGACATTTCTTGAAATCTTGTCAGTAGACACTCATCAGAATTAACTGCACACATAGCATGCAGACACTTAGATCAATTGATTCATCACAATATATCGTCATTTGTCAAGCTAAAATTCTCGCGCTTAGAGTACAATAACAACTGACCAAATTTCCAGCGAGTCTGAACAAGGGCGATCTCCGGGTTGTGCACAAGGAATGGAACTGTCCTCAGGAGGAAATCGGATTCTGGCTGGAAATCGGCGTCGAACATGGCAATGTACTCGCACTCTTTCACGTAGTCGTGCCTCAATCCTTCCTTGAGCGCGCCGGCTTTGTACCCCTTTCGGTTCCCTCTGACTTCGTACTTGATGTTCACGCCTTTGCCCTTCCATCTCTGGCACTCCATCTCCACCAAGTCCTAAAAATGGAAATAGAAAATGATGGGGAATTTGTTCATTGCTGGGAAGATCAATAAAGCTCAATGAGAGGGTTTAAGATTCTAAAACTGTGAGGCTCAATAGGAGATGTGTTCATTGCTGGAAAGGATGAATAGCACTATGCTGGCCAATCTTTTTTGGGAAATTTTTTTTGTACCACTCAAAATGTGCACAATATCGTTTCAGCCATCAAAGGATTGCTCTTTTTATTTTTGCCACTCGAAAACTATGCATCTAGTAGGGACCTATGATAGCAAAAGCATGTATTTTCTCCTAAAATTTAAATTCTCCCGACTAATCACATTTCACATTTAAACGACTAGAAATTGCACAGAAACAAGCCAAAATATTCATAAAATCGAATCTTTCTCGTACGGAATCGTCTGAAGAGCAAACATAAGAATTATCACTTTTCTAGTACCTAACAAACTTTTTTTTGTAAATTTGGTCTCTTTCCGAACACAATTATAAAAATAGTTATATCCCCAACTGCGAAAGTGCCGACAGACAACAGTATCACCTACTATACTCCCGCAGCTCAGAATAAGCTACCTACAGGTGACACGTGTCATCTTTCAGTGCTTTTACGGTCAAGAATGGGATAATATTTGTAATTGCATTTGGAAGGGGCAGATTTGGAAAAAAAAACGTTTGTAAGGATGCTAGAAAAGCGATGACATCCAAAGATAAGCTCATCTCACAAACCAAATGTGCATGCGATACCTCCAATCCTGAGACGCCGAGACGATGCATTTCCCACTAGAAACCCTACTCCTCCGCCTTATCGGAGAACACTCGCTGCCCTCTCCCACACATCGCAGCTGTTCTACCCAAGCCATGAGATTCGCCAGACCAGCCCCAGCGCTCGCCGCGTATCCCTGTACCATCATCGCCGTAGGCGGCTGGACCTCGACGGAGTTCTTTTCTTTTCTTTTTTTGTGCCATAGTGATAGTGTGAGAATGAGATGATTCAACCTATGAGGCTATGACGTCCTAAATCCAGCCCACATCTAGCCCGCTACTATATCGCAAGCCCAAAAGTCCACGCCAGTGACGAAGCCTGGCAAAATTCACGAATTTTTTTCCTTTAATATTTTTTTTAATCTTTTTTTCAAAACTAGGCGTCGGAACAAAAAAATTACAAAATTAGGCGTCGGTCGCCCGTATACGGGCGATCGCCCCACATACGGGCGATTAGTACTGCTTTAAACGCGCGATTTTTCCTCTGTCTGCTGTTAATTTCTAAAACAAATCATAACTTTTTCATATGATGTCGGATGGATATAAACTTTATATGAAAATTGTAGCTCTCGACGGGATCTACAACTTTTGTATACAAACTTTTTCAATTTGAGTCCATTTAGATAGCTAAAAACGGGATAGAATGTTCAGATCTAAAAAAAGATCGTTTTTAGATCTGAACATTCTATCCCGTTTTTGGCTATCTAAATAGACTCAAATTGAAAAAGTTTGTATACAAAAGTTGTAGATCCCGTCGAGTGATATAATTTTCATATAAAGTTTATCTCCATCCGACATCATATGAAAAAGTTATGATTTTTTAGAAATTAACCGCAGACAGAGTAAAAATCGCGCGTTAAAGTAAAGATTAATCGCTCGTATGCGATCGCGATCGCCTATATACGGGCGACCGGCGCCCAATTTTGTAATTTTTTTTTGCCCCGACGCCTAGTTTTGAAAAAAAGATTAAAAAATATTAAAGAAAAAAATCCAAAATTCACAGTGAGCACTTTTCTGACGAATTTTTTTTTAAATAATATATATTTTTATTTAAATTGCAAAAATATACCACGATCTCAAAAAATTGCAAAAATATACCTCTGTCGTCTTTTGAACGGGCGATAGGGGCTACTGAGGCCTCTGTCGCCTTCTAAATAGACGATTTTAGCACTTGTCGCCCTCTGAATGGGTGACATGTCGCCTTTCCTGTATCCAGTTTCTAAAGAAAATCATAACTTTTTCATATAATCTTGGATGGAGATGAACTTTATATGAAAATTGTAGCTCTCGACGAGATCTACAACTTTCGTATACAATTTTTTTTCATTTGAATCTATTTATATGGCCAAACACGAGATGGAAAGTTCAGATCTAAAAATCAGATCTAAACTAGATCTGAAACTTCCATCTCGTTTTTGGTAGTTCAAATGGATTCAAATGAAAAAAATTTATATACCAAAGTTGTAGATCTCATCGAGAGCTACAATTTTCATATAAAGCTCATCTCCATCCGAGATCATATGAAAAAGTTATGATTTTCTTTAGAAAACGGCTACAGGTTAGGGGACATGTCGCCCATTCAAAGGGCGACAAGTGCCAAAATCGTCCATTCAGAGGGCGACAGAGGCCTCTGTAGCCCCTGTCGCCCATTCAAAAGCGATAGAGGTATATTTTTGCAATTTTTTAAGATCGTGGTATATTTTTGCAATTTGAATAAAAAAATATATTATTTTTTAAAAAAGTTCCTTTTTTGACCCTCTCTAACCTTTTTTTTATGCTAGCTTCTCTGTATGAACGTAATTATTAAAATAGTCTCATTTCTAACCATGGAAGCACTGGCCTATCACACTCGTATACCGTGGCTAGCAAGTGCTGAGCACCACAGGCGTAGGGCTGGCTATCGAGCTTAACGAGTTATTATCGAGCTTCTTTCGAAATTGATATAGTTTGATGTAAAATTATTTTATGTATTATATAATTGGTTATATTTCAAATTCGAGCTAACAAGCTACTATCGAGCCGAGCCTCATTATCTTTTTTTCTCAAAATTGTCTCATTTTAATTTTAAATCAATTAACTACAGTAATTAAAGAAAATTTGATTCGAGCCTTAACGAGCATTTTTGCCAACCCGACGACAGCAGCTCAGCAACAGGTACAACACAGGTGCTGTGACAGGGTGGCTCGACATGTGGTAGGGCGGTAGGATCTGCTGCGGTGCCTTAGCACAGCAAGTTCATGTCACGTTGTCCAAGCTCAGCAACACCTCCTGCCACGGTCGACGATCTACTCCTCCTGCCGTGGTACATGAGCGCGGAAGGTGACTCGTGCTACCTACTGACGCTTCCGCACTCGGGGAGAAGGGTATTTTTGCAATTGCATTCGTATGAGGGCCAGATTTGTAAAAAAAAGTTGGAGTGGTCTAGAAAAGGTCAGGCTACAGTTATGTGACCTTGGTTTAAACTATTCTAAAGAAACCTAAAATTGCGATTTTAAGACCATTTAGGGCTCGTTTGAAACGCGAAAATTCTACCGCATTTTCGAACTGCTTTCTATAGAATTTCTAAACAAAAATCTTGCGTTCTAAATGACTCTTATAGTAAATTTGAAGCCCTAACTTGAGGAGATTTCTCATTTTGCATAATTTGTGGTTTTCTTCAAAATATGAGCATTCCTTCAAACCCTTTAATTTTGTACTATGTAATTTTGATATGTCGCTAAGAAAGTTTAGATTGCTTTGGTATTGTGTATATCCTATCGATTTCACACCCTTTATTTCACAAGCATGTACACATGTATTTAATTATCTTAATTTGTAGTGCTTTGATGTTAATATGGAATTATTATTCTTTGTCACATGATGAATGCTAGAGTTTAGGGCGCGGAACCTACGCCTCTGCTCGACGATGCTTGTTTATAAATATACCGAACGAAATGGCATATTTATAAGCGGCGCCTCAATTGTCCACGTTTGATAGCCGAGGAGGATATAAGCGAAAGTTCTCGAATGTGTTGTACAATCGCAGTAGAGATTTCGTAGCGTCTCCCGGTATTCTCCGCATACACACCCTCTTGACTGTTGTCGAGACGTATATGGAGAATAATGAGATGTCTAAATTTTCTCCGAGTTGTACAATGTTTTAGGAACTTGTCTGAACCACATATCCTCGAACGGGATTAGACCAAACCTATTTAGAGATTAGGAGTCATCGTTGGTACCCTTGTATTGTTTCGTTGTAGTCAAAAGATCTCAGAGGCTATCGCACTATATAATTAGATTGTTTGATATCATTGTTCATGTTAAAATGTATGTCTCTTACCTAGGAAATTGGAAGCTCTAAACCAGGAAGAATCTAGGTATCGACGGAGTACATATTTCATATATGTTGCAGAAATTGTCATCTATTTTGCAAAGGTAATATTAATCAAATGATGTCTCAATATTTCAAATAACTAGCTTGCCGTCGCTCCGGTTTGTGCATAATTTATTGGGTGAAGTTTAATTGCGATGAACCGTAAGGAATGGATGTATGCAAAAGTCGTGTGAGTGCCAATTTCGAGAGGGTGTTAAGGAGTTCAAAAAATTGCCGAAGAGGACATGGTGAGGAGGGTGTAAACTTCATATATTGTCCTTGCATTGATTGCACCAACTGAGAAGATTTAACAACTCACCAAATTGAGGACCACCGATTCGACGTGGGCCGTGAGGAATTACACGTGTTGGATCCATCACGGAGACAGTAGTACCCGCCAGATGCAATGAAGACACGGTGGAACCGGATGATGAGTTGCACTGATATGTTTGAGGAGGAGAATTTGGAGCAAATGTTGCGGGATGTGGAGGGTAATTACACTGAAAGAGAGTTTGAAAAGTTTAAAAGCTTGATGGAAGACGATGCCAAACCACTGCTCATAGGTTGCAAAGCGTATACACCAAGTTGGGTTCGGTCCTTGCATTGTTCGAATCAAGGCAAAACACCGCTGGACGGATACAAGTTTCAATGCACTTCTAGTTCTTCTATCTGACCGCTTCCCGAGGGAAACGAGTTGCCAATGAGCATTTATGAAGCGAAGAAGCTACTATGTCCTATGGAATGGAAATAGAAAGGATACATGCATGTCCGAATGATTGCATCTTGTACCGTAACGCACATCAGAGCTACACGCTTGTCCGGGTTATGTGTGCCCCTGACAAACAAAAGGAGAAGCGTAACGACAAGAAGCGTAAGAGCGAGGAAACGACAAGTGAAGAGGTCACTAAAGGTGCACCGCCAAGGTATTGTGGTACTTGCCCATCATTCCCGTCTGGAGAGGTTGTTTGCAAATCCTAGAGAGGCGTAATTGTTGTGTTGGCATTATGAGTCTCGAAAGGAAGATGGAAAGTCGAGACACCCTACCGATTCGGCTCAATGGAGAAACATCGATTGGAAATATGAGGAGTTTGGTGCCAAACGAGGAACATAAGATTTGGGTTGAGTAATCGATGGAATGAATCCGCTTGGTAACATGAGCGCCACAAAGACGTGGCCGCCTCATTGTGCATCTACAACCTCCTCCTTGGTTGTGCATGAAGCGAAAGTATATCATGATGTCGCTATAATCTCGGGACCCAAACAAATGAAATGATATTGATGTGTACCTCGCTCCACCGATCGAGGATTTGGTAAAATTGTGGAATGACGGTCATTGTGTGGGATGCGATGAAGAGAGCATTTCACCCTACTGCTATGGTATTTTGCACCAGAATGATTTCCGGCTCTTGAAAATTTGGCGTGCTACAAGATTTGAAGGAGCAAAAGCGTGTCCTATTTGTGAAGAGGAGACCGAGAGCCTATGGTCGCCAAATTCCAAGAAAAGCTGTATATGGGTCACCGAGGTTTCTACCTCAAGTCATCGATACCGTAAGATGGATGACAAATTTGATGGAAAGAGGAAACTGCTCGCACCGCGACCTATGAGTGGTAGGCAAGTATATTCACGCAGAGGATATCGATGTTCAAGACGGAAAGAGCCGTAATCTGCTTCGTTCTAGGACCATTTGGAAGAAGAGGTCAATATTTTGGGACTTACCGCATCGGAAGGAGTTAGATGTCCCAGATTGTATTGATGTCATGCACGTTGAAAAGAATGTCCGCGACAATTTGGTTGGCATCCGCCGAACATACCCGAAAGACAAAGGATGGTGTGAATGCTCGTCGCGACATGGCCTACACGGGAATCGAGCCCGGGCTTGCGGTGATTGAGGAGGATGGAAAAGGTCCGTACATCCCATTGCATGCTACACCTCGTCCAAGAAGGAGAAAGAGGACCTTTGCAAATGTCTCCAAGGTATTAAAGTTCCATCCGCTACTCCGCGAACATTAAGAAGCTTGTGTCCTTGGATGATTTGAAGTTGCTAGGCATGAATTCCCACGATCGCCATGTCTTGATGACCCAAATGCTCTGGCTTGCAATAAGAAATATTTTGCCGAGGATGTCAGTTTGCAATCACGGTGTGTTACTTCTTCAATGTGATCTCCTGCAGTTATTGACCCCGACATGCTAGACAACTTGCAGAGAGGTGGTGCAGACTTTATGTCGCCTTGAGATGCATTTCCACCGTCATTCTTCGACATCATGGTCCACCTTGTTGTTCACCTTGTTAGAGAGATTAAGATATGTGGACCCGCTTTTACGCTACATGTATCCGCTTGAGAGGTACATGGGTATATTAAAGTCCTACGTAAGGAATCGGTCGAAGCCCGAGGGTAGTATTGTGGAAGGTTATGGATCAAGAGGTTATTGAGTTTTGTGTGGACTATCTCGAAAAGACAAGCAATCGGTGTTCCTCTATCTCGCCACGAGAGCAGATTTGTCGACAAAGGAACCGTGGGTCGAAACTAACGAGGCCACGGTTTGATATGTATTGCAAAGCGATCCGATAGCCTTGCGTAATAGCGAGAAGTTGTGGTACATCGAGCAAAGACAAGTCGATATTACGGGAGAGAATCCACATATGGATGAGCTTTCCATAATGCGAGAACACAACGATAGATTTCTCACATGGTTCAAACAAAAGGCGGAGGTCTCGTTAGTGAGACTATCAAATGGTTGGTCGATGGACCTAGATTTAATGTACAAACATGGCAGGGTACGATATTAATGGGTACAC